>JAFJYH010000069.1:0-154728 GCA_017365405.1 Cadophora malorum
GGGGAGATGGCTGGGAGAGGTTTGTGGGGAGGAGGGGAAAGCGAATGGTGGAGCCGCGTTCGGTGCCGGCGATGGCACGGGCGGGAGGAGGGAGGCGGGATAAGGTGGTGAGGTTTGTGGGTGGTAGTGCTGGGGGTTGCGGATTTCCCCGCTTTTGGATGGCTTTGGAATGCTTCTTAGAGCGAGGCATCTTGAATACCTTGAGATTACTCGAAGATATGAACGTGAAGGGGTTTTGATATATGATATAGGAAATAGCGGATGAAAAATTGGAAAGTGTGTTTGGAGTGGAGGAAGAAAAGTCTCTGTGTGGGAACCTCTCCCTCTCCTGATATGCCCATCTTGCAGTTCAGATTGCAATGTTACTAGCCTTCTCAAGCGAATAAGTCTTTGTCATGTTGTTAGTATGGATGTTATCTGTAATAAAGTCTGCAAACCAACGACAAGGTCCCAGATTTTGGATGTTGTTAGTGCTAATTCGGCTAATTATTTGGTACCTAGGCACTGACACTGATACTTAGACCACTGATTTCCAGTCTAACATCCTGAAGGAGTCATTGAGGACTGCATATCAGATATTTTGAGACTATTGGAATGAAGTTTACGTGACGCAAGAAATGCTTGTTGAGGGAATAAGCACTTTTGCTGTAGTGTATTCTCCCGTGTTCTACCACGTGCCTTTAATATCACGTGACAGCGAACAGCCTTTACTTGTCTTAGAATCTCATCTTCCCTTTTGCTCGCCGAAGTTAAAATTCCGAGAGTTTAAAGAAAGGAAAGTTGCTTAAGGGAGAGGATTGAAATGATAAGAAGTATCTGCATGATCTTCTGATTCGACTTTTGTCTCATTGGTCTATAGTATATATATATATATATATATGAATTAAAACAAGTCTTCTCCTCTCTTCTTCAAGCTGCAGGGCATTGCTTTGGTATCGTCCAGCCATTCCGACTCAATCAAAACACAATGCAACCAATCTCTATCCTAACTCCTCTCGCAACGCGCACGCTCGCTCGCTCATCAAATAGAACCGAAAGAAAGAAAACATTTCTGGTAAGCACTTACTGCCCACCAATCTGGTTCTTAGGAACCGGTCTGATCCATCCAACAGCGACATTAACACCAATTGAAATAGCACCAATGATCCAAATAACCTTCGCGTAATCCTTGCCGTTGTACCGGAAGATAATGGCAAAGATGATACCACCAAGATTTCCTGTGGCGCCAATTATACCAGAGAGAATACCATTGGCGAAAGGATGTACGTGAGGCACGACAGCGAAGTTTGCACCATTGGCGGCATCCATGAAGACAGCAAGACCGGCGATGAGGCCGAACATGGTAGCTTCGTGGTGAGGGTTGAGCAGACCGATGGCGAGTTCGAAACAGCCCATTGTGACACCGCAGAAGACAATCCAGATCTTCTTGCCCCAGACTGAACCGGTGTATTTGTAGATGATGTCGGCGACGACTCCACCGAGGGGACGGAAGAATACGTTAAGGAGACCGAACATGGCGGCCCAGCGGCCAGAGCCGGTTTGTCCGAGGTGGGGGAAGTTCTTGAGGTAGTAAGAGCCGATGATGGAGTTGATGGCGAGTTCACCACCTGTGATGTGTTAGCTTGGGGTCTGGATGTGTATGTGCTTGGGGATGACTTACCGAATGAGCAGGCATATGGAGCGGCCAAGGCGAGGGTTTGAAGGGAGCAAAGAACTGCAAGGCCTTCTTTCAGAGTAGGAGCGACGACAACTTCACCCTCAGCAGTATCGACAGCAGTTCGGGTGTTGGCAGCTTCAGGGTCGGCCTTGACGCTGTCGGACTTGGTAGTAGAATCGGCTGACTTCTCCATGATGGAGTTGTGGGATGAGGGGGCAACGGCAACGGCATCGAGCATCTGATGTCTGTTTTCCCACTTTCCAGCTGGGCAATCCTCGCCTGTGAACAGAATACCCATAGCGATGGCTGTGATGATGATGAATGGGACGATGAAGGCGACTCTCCATGCGACGTGAGGAGTAAGACCTTGATTTTTGACAAGCGAGTCAAAGATGGCGGGCATGACGAAGTAAGTGATTCCACCACCAGAGTTACCCCAACCACCTGCCAAGGCGTTTGATGTTCCGACGACATTCTTGTCAAAGAAACCAGTGGACCAGACTTGACAAGGGACAAAGGAAGCGCCGAGGACACCGATGAAGAAGCGAAGCACGATGATGCCTGTTGGGGAAGTCACGAGACCGGCCATGGCGGTTGGGATGGCGCCTGCAAGCAAGCAGCCGACAAAGACATAGCGGGGACCGAAGCGATCACAGAGAGGACCAGCGATAAGACGAATGACAAGTGTACCGGTCAGACCCATGATGTTGGAGTTGGCATACTCATTTTGACTCATGTTGAGATCCTTGCGAATGGTAAGGGTGAGTAGCGGTGGGAAAGCATACCTGTTGAATGTTAGACTTGATCATGATTTCCTTGCGATAAAAGTGTCCAGACATATTAGGGAAAGGCAATCAAAAAGGGACATACCAAGAGAGGAAAGCCACGAGAAAGCCGGACCAGGAGAAGAAGAATGTGCGACCATATTTGTTGATGGGGTTCAACACGGGAATCGATCGCGCCTTTCCGTTCAAAGGGTTGACTTCAGGAGCCACCCAGAGATGGGAGATCTTGAAAGGCATCGTGAGTTATGACGTTGAAGCGACGATAGTGACTAGAAATTCTCGGAATGGGAGGTGAGATCAGACGAGAATGCGTGAGGCTGAAGAAATTGGCGAGTCCAGTCGGAAAATTCCCAGTTTGCCGATGTGGAGCAAGTCGAGTCGGGAGGCGAAGACTGAAGCCGAGAAGGTGAGTTGAACTGAGTTGTACAAAACAGAAAATCACAACGAGAATAACCTTCTCATATATAGATCTGCAATCGATAGAGAGACTGCGGGGAGCGTCGATATGGATGCAGACGATCATTCATCTCCTGGGAAACCCTCGCATGAACCAGCGTAATTCCTTATCTCTGCGCGACGCGGTCGCTCTTGGACCGCGATGTTTCCTTCTCCGTGGGCAATTGGGCTGAACCCAGACCTCTGGCTATTGTCAGATTTCCGGGGTCCCACCAGTAGGGGATCCGCAAGTATTCGAGCAAGGACCCGTAGGTATCCCTAGCATGTGCGTCTCGGACCGGTACTCACTGGAGCAGCGCGGGATGACATGGCATTTGCATGCTCCAGTATAAAGAGAGGAGAATTCCCCGATCGATTCCACGGAGATCTAGATGCTTGGGATGTGGAAGTAAGGGATTGAGATGAGGTGCTGAAAGAGGACGTACAGCATGGGAATGTGGTCGCTCAGACTATCTCCGTGTCTCTGTATGGGCAGGAATTACCCGTACCCAGACTCTCGGGTTCGAGATCTGATGGTTTCAATAGGTTGACTACTGAATGGGCTGTGAAATGTGCAGAGTGCAGAGATAGGAGTTCCTTGTTCCTGTACTCACCAACAAGAAAAAGGGAGAGAATAAGTGCATCTCAGACTCAGCCATCGCGCCATGGTTCCAGTCCCACGCCCAGAGATAACGCTTGTTCGCTCAGTTGGCTGGTGTCAGCGACATGGCTCCATGGCCAAGGACGGGAGGCTTGCTTAGCCGTGCCTGGAAAGATACTCTGGAGTTGGTGGCAGCCAGTGCAAGGGAGTGCGTGGGAAGGAAAGACAAACTTGGCTGCTTGGCGGCTGTTTATATCTTTGGATGTCGTTGCGCGGAGAAAGGGCGGAGATGTCATTGTCGTTGCCACGTGCCATGATAAGAGATAGAGGTTGGGTCTGATGCTTAAATATGGAATGATTCCCGCGGATCTTCGAAAATCTGCGATAAGGAATTGGAACTTATGGGGATATTCTGCAACCATTGGAATGGGTATCGACAAAGATGCAGAAGTCGTGAAGGGTTGAGCGGCCGAGGAGATGATCATCGGAATGGAGGAGTTCTCGACGACAAGGACGAATGCCAATTCTTGGATAATTAACGTGAATGAACTCAAAGTTTTGGATTTGATAATACGCCTATTCAATTTTTCATGATACCAGGCTTCTTTGAGCCTCCGAAAGAGGTGTGAGCTGATTTCACGTGACTTCTTTTGAAACGTGACCTGCTCGGTTTCAGCAAGTCTCGGAAGTAGGGCAGGCACAACAGACAGACAATTTAAGCGACGTTTCTGCACGATAGCAAGCAGCAAGCTCTAAACTCAAAATCTGCAAGCCGCCTCATGAATATCAGCTTTGACTATCACAGAGCGCTTAAGTGTTGCTACACATACCCCTGGCCTATGATGGATTTTAGAGGAACGTCTCTGCGCATTGATCTATCTAAGACTCGTCTTTATCCGTCAAATGGATGCTGTCGTCTAATCTAGAGCGCCATCTCCGCGGAATGGACCTTAAGATACCCATAATCCTGTAAGCGAGTTAAATTTCGTCCTTCAACTCCACTTCATCGCAGGTGCTAGGTATTCCACCAAAAGGGTCTTGGTGATAGCTACCTAAGGGTATGGAACCCATCAGGGTCTAGCACTTGACGCCACTAGACATCATCAAAGGAGGAAACGGACAGCAAGAATTATGAGATACGATCTACGGGATCTATAGGTAGTTTTGAGACTCAGTCATCACGCTGTAGAGTTGCACCAAGACTTCACTGCACTGTTAGGGGCGGCTGAGCCCCAAGCATCTGGCTGGTAAGTTGTGAGTCAAAGGTAAGGTAGTAGATTCAATATATTGCTATCTAAGTTTATTAGGTCAGAGGTGCTGGAGCGGATGTCCCGACCGTCCAAGCCGAGTGGCGGATACCCACATGCCTCGAACTATCATCTACTCGCCCATATCCACCAGCATTCCACCTGGTCTTATCGTACAAGTCTCCGCGGATTCTCTTGGACAGTTGATCTCCACGGCATCTTTTCATCAACCACAGTCCAGACAAGCTGGGCTGACCTCACCTCACCTCATTGCAGTCTCCTCCACTCCTTCAGACCACTTACTCACACCCTCATAATCTCGATCCAGCTGAGCTCAGTACAACCTTCTGAGTTCGAAGATCCATCTTCCAAGCCTTCCAAGACTCAAGCCTTGCCAAAGAAGTTGGGATTGACCTTCAGCTTAGCGAGGATCAGTACCAACATCCCCAACAGCATTGCCAAGCCAGAGAAGAGCGAGAGGCCGAGATAGTCCCATCTATCGAGAATTTGGCCGTTGATTGGGGAGCCGATGAGACCACTGTGAGGATGGTTAGCTTTTTATCGGCAGTCGGTAAGTGGAATGAGGGTAACTTACGCGATCGATAAAATTCCCATCGTGAAGCCCATCACGATACCGTATTGATGGGGCTTCGCGATTAGAGATGCGCAGGCACCTTGGAGTCCGATAACAGCCTGAGGAGGTTAGTTTTATCCTCATCTGGAAGAAAACTTGAAGAAGAGACGTGAGTGAAAGAGCAGGACATACCCCCGAAGCAAACCCATACGCCAAACTGAGCACCACAATGCCAGCAATACTCTTCGCCTCCGTCCAACACATACAAATCAATCCCGACAGCCCAGCAGAAATAACCATGATGTTATACGGCCCAACGCGATCCGCCCACAAGCCAGGCAAGACTCTCCCGAACAAACTCGCAGCATTGATGATCGACACCATATAAAACCCCATATCCGCATCCAACCCAAGTCTAATCGTCCAAGATGTCACATAGAAGAACGGACTAAACAGCCCCAGATACACCAAGAACAAACCCAAAGCCAGGAGAATCAGAATCGGGCTTTTCACTATCGAGAAATCTGGTTTAGCCTTGACATGTGTGCCATTAGGCGACGATGCTGAGATCGGGACGCGGATTGCGAGGACGGCTAAGGAGAGGAGAGGCAGCATCATGAATGCGCAGATCCGTACGCCCCACCCGAAACCGACGTCGGTAAAGAGGTTGCGGAGGGTGATGGGCCAGATTACTCCTCCCATTGAGGATCCAGATACGACGAGGCCCATGGCGAGACCGCGGTGCTTGGTGAAGTATCGTGGAATTACTGCGAAGGCGGGGAGGACGACGAGGGAGAGGCCGAGGCCGAGGAGGAGGCCTTGTGCGAGGAAGAATTGGTAGTATTGTTTGCAGAGAGAGGTCATGAAGAGGGCGAAGACTATGGTGATCGAACCGGATGCTAGGAGGATCTTTAGGGGTGTTAGCACTCTGATTATGTTGAAGTGTTGGTGAAATATAAGGGGAGGCAGCGTACACGAGGTCCGTGTTTATCGTTCATATATCCCACTACGATGGTGCCTCCAAACATGCAGAAGAGATTGAAGGATCCCAGCCATGAGATATCAGATGCCGATTTGTCAGAGAGTAGGTGTCCTGAGTAGTATTCTTGGAAGACGCCGAATGCATTGACGAAGCCGACGGAGCAGAACATGGCGAAGAAGGATCCGATAAGGACGAGTATTGAGCGCAGACTGAAGAGACATCAGTAAAGGGTACCTGGGGAGGGATATGAGAACGCACTTAAATTCTGATTGAGCCTCGCTTGGCTCTTCGCCTTTTTGTTGCTGGTCCGAAAGATCTGCTGTCTTTTCTTCATCACGAGACGTGTCCGAGTCTGTGAAGACTGGATCTTGAATATGAGATTCGGAAGACATCTTAGGAATATCCAAGTAGCTCCGCTATAGAATAAGCAGTCGATGGTTAAAAGAGAGACTGGAGCTTCAGAGCGAGCCTGAGCAGGATATATATTCATTCTGCACATCTCGATGCCCCTGTTACATTTTGTCAAAGAGCGAAGGGCCGAAGAGCGAACAGCCAATCGCATCAACTCCTATCGGACACATAGAGCAGCAGGCTCGGGGAGTCCATGTTGCTCTTTTCGTATACCGTTGCGTTAAGTATGATGACAAGATGAAGTGAAATGATGATCCATCCCGAGATTCTTGTCCAGGCGAAGTTCCAGCACGTCGGCGGCCAATGAAAGAGGGGAATCGTGACAAGTGGGGCGGACATTCCGCGGAACATCCGGACTTCAAAACACCCTTTTCTGCCCACGGCCATCACACTGCTCACAAATCCATTTTATCCACGCTCTCGTCCATTCCTTACGCAACACGACCTCTTTGTAAGATGAAGCACTCCTCATCATCTGATCTCGAGAGTGGTCGTGAGAAGGCCTTTCGACGTCAAGATCCTGTGTCCTGCTTGTTTTGCAGAAGGAAGAAGCTGAAGTGCGATCGTGGAGCGCCGTGCTCGAATTGTAGGGCGAGGAAGTTGACTTGTTCGTCAGCTGTCGGTACGTTGAAGCTTTAGAGGGATTGATTATTGAAGTGCTGATGGAAGAGCACAGATGGTCATGCTATTCAAAGTAGGGAATCAGTCGAACAGCCAAGCCTCGGCACGAGGTGTGTTGACGTTGGATCTTGCTTGACCGCGGTAATGATACTAATTGGCAGCTCTGCAGTCAAGGTATTGACGAGTTGAATGCTCGTGTACGGAAACTTGAAGAGCTCTTAACACAGAAGCATTCTCTTGAACTCCCTCCTACCAAGAGACGATCGGAACGACCTGCCTGTCAGTTGCCCTTTCTTACATCCAAGTCCCTCAGTCCCTGAACAGCAAATCTACTTTTCACGATCTCTGTACTAACGCCGATCTTAGCTTACACCAAGAACGAACACTCGCCAGACCATCCACCAGAGGATATCGAACTCACTAGGGCCGTCTCCTGGGTAGAGACAGATGCATTTGAACATACACCTTCCGGCGCAGATGTATGTACATCCAATACCTTCAAAATTGTTATCCATCTGATGAATTAGGATCAATCAACACTTGATGTTAAAGTCATCGAAAGTTTCGGCTCCTTCGTTTTCTCGCTCACACGCCCAAGAATGGCCCCAACCTTTAACAACAATCTCCCGGCATTGTTACCATCGCGGGCTCAAGGCAATATTCTGCTTGATTACTACTTTGACCACGTTAACTGGATATATCACATCATACATAAGCCAACTGTTCGGAGACTTTTTGATTCTTTGTACACGAGCATCGAGCTGGGCCGGATCCCTGACTACGGACACTTGTCGCTAATCACCACACTGTTCGCCCTCAGTGCATACTTCTGCGGTCCTAAATCAGGATTGTATTTCAAGTCTACGGAGGCAATGACTCATTCACGTCGTTGGACGCTGCTGGCACAGGAAGCTCTGTCGGCAGCTAATTGTCTCACCGATCCTACTGTCGAGACGCTTCAATCGCTCATCCTTATTGCAGCACATATGATGGCCAATATCGGAGCCATTGCTACACTGAGAACGCTCTCAGCGACCATCATGCACACAGCGAGGACAATGTCACTGCATACTCTGGATACTCCAAGGAATAAGAAACTGAGAGAAAACACGACAGTAAATCATTTGGACTTGGAAGTCAAGCGAAGATTATGGTGGCACATTGCCTCTACCGACTGGTACGCATGAAGCATTGAATCACATATTTGCGATGCTGATGCTTTGCAGGATGCTTGCCTTCATGAGTGGTGCCCAGTATGTATCTCCCAAGCCCGTCGTCCTCTGCTGTTCATTAGTCCAAGCCGGGTGTCCTCGAGACTTGCCTTCTTCCTTTGATGATTGGCGATGCTGACGTCTACTATCATAGATGTGGCTCTTACATGATCCATCCCAACCAAATGAACGTCGATTACCCCACCAACGTCTGCGACGACTCCATCACACCTCTTGGCCCGGGTTCCTACGCCGTATCTTGCAAAATGCCCACTGAGATGACCTATTTTCTTTTCCGCCTTCGTTTCGCGACAGTCTTCCGGGAGATGGTCGACGCAGCCTGGGAGACGGGTTCAGAAATGGATGATCTCCCTTACGAAATGGTTCTACAATTTGACAAAAAGCTGAACGACCTTGCTGCCGAGTTCGAAATCGCATACTCAACGGTGATGAAGAATGCTCCAGACCCCTCGGGGACTAATACACTTCGTAAAGATGGGAGTTGGGCCGACTCTAAATCCACGCAATTGATTCGACAGCGCAACATGGCGATGTTTGGAATGCATACCAGATTTGCGCGACTACATCGTCCCTATCTAGTTCGTGGCGCACAAGACCCTCGCTACTCTTACAGCAGGATGGTATGTCTCCGATCTGCACGCACTGTCATCGAGCTCGGAAGAATGATGACCATAACCTTCGAAGACATCTCATTCATCAAGATCTGGGCTGTGAACCACCATGTCTTCGTCTCCACCGTGATTCTGGTGATGGATTACTGCTTCAATCGCGAAGAACCGAGAGCGAAGGAGAGGAAAGAGGAGATCTTGGAGTGCTTCAGATTGTTGGAAGGAACTGCAGAAGAGAGCACGATTGCATCGAGGGGTTTGATGAAGTTGAAGAAGATGCTTTCTGAGAAGAGTGGCTCGCCGCCGAGGCCTGGTTCTTCTCAAGCTTCCAGTCAGCCGCCTCCAACATCATACACTGCATCTACAACAAACTCGATCATCGATCCCAACGCTGGCTCGAATACCAATGCTCACAAACCACCACTCGCCAGGGAACAATCGCAATACATGGCCACAGAGCCCTTGTTTGCATCGTACCAGAACCCACCTGTCGTGTACATGACCGGTCTCAACAACAATAACACTAGCCAATCAACTCCCAACTTACCGACGGTCGAGATGCAGAATCCTTGGCCCAATTGCGAGTACTTCCCATATGACAATATCAACTTTGATGTCGATCTGGATGCAAGTCAATTTGAAGCTTTGTTTCAAGGAATCGATGCTGCTGCCTATAGTTAGGAGATCGGGTCAGTCGTGGGCTAGAGGTTCAAAGTCTGTATGCTTGTTTAGGTGGACGGATGGCGTTTGGCGTTTGCGCTGTGGTGCAGAAAACAGTTGATAGCCTTTGCTTCAGAAGCCTGGGGCCTACAGTACTAGCGGGCGAAGATTCGATAGTGAGCTAGCCTGGTTCTGCATGGAAATTGAAACTCACGAAAGAATGCACGATTACAACTCAGCGGGGTTATCGACACACATCATACCAAAGACTGCTTGATCACCTGGAAGGAAACACAGCACCAGAAGACATGAATAGCTTAATCCCGAAGGCTATATAGAATCAAAGCCACCATTGATTCCGGTTCTGCGACATTCTTATTCTATGAAATCATACGGCCCGAGTAAAATTTAGTGAATTCATGCAGATATCGTCTCTCCATTGAGCAAGTCGCGCCTCACGCTTTAAACCATGAGTTGTCCTTCACAATATGTGACCGTACAAGACACGAAACAGATTCAAAAACCAGTTTACATTTTTAAAGTGCTTCAATTGTCTGCACGCCGCTACCTTTACACGCATCTTCGCTGCCCATACCCCACACCTCGCCGAGCATCGTCAGAATACCTCCAACATTTGAAACACAGTAGCGATCTGAGCACGAGCTGAGCATCCGACTGCACCCGTCTACACTAGGTACATCCGCAGTTACATCCACGTAAGCGAATTAAGTATGACGCGAGAGCTCTGATTCATATCTTCTTCTTCGACTTTCCTTCGAGAAACTCAATTGGCGCATTACTACGTTCATAGTCTCTTGCTCAGAGTCAGATTTATGACTGTCTCATCGTTCGGTACCAGTACCACCACCTAAAAAGTTAACCGAGTCTGAGCTAGAACATGTAAAATCTGGGACCGAATCATTAGTTTCCTATATTCTGATTGTATGCATGCTACTGATCAAATGATTTTGAGTTTTTAAATCTGGTTAGTAGAAATGCGATCTGGACTGCAGGATAGGTATTTATTTGCTTGGTGGAAGTCTTCCACAGAAGTAATTTTTTTTTTCCATCCGCAAGGTTTTATATCACCATTTCCACACACACTCTCAAGTATCCCGCAGCCCATCTTCATGCATAATCTGCATCTAATCCAGCCTGATATCCTCAGACGCGTCGAAAAAATTCAGGATGTTTCCAGCAAACCACTCAATACACATCGACGAGGTTCCCATGGAAAGGGACAACGCCGCCCTGAGCGACATCATGGATCCCAGTGGGGTCTCGAAGCATTCCAAGGATATCAATAAGTCTACAAGTCAAGAACAATCCGAACAATCCGAACAATCCTCCCTCCGAGACGAAGTATCAGCGCAAGCCACGACGCACATACCTGCCAACACCTCTCCGTCTTCCGCTCCCGACCCATCCAGCGACACCATCCAATGGTGGCCAACCAAGTCCCATCCAAAAGTAAAGATGGACATCTTCAGCCTCTCCAAACTCGAACCCTACACCAAGATAATAGCAGGTCGAGAAAAAGGGTGCCATACCACCCACATCCCCGGCCACAGACCATCCACTCCTGAACCTCCCTCTACCCTCTCCAAACCACTGATCCTGAGCCGTCGCCGCTCCCTACCAGCCGATGTTCGTCTTGATGTTCTGAAGACGCCGGAGACATTTGATGAATGGACTGCTCTTATCATTGCTCTGACTGATGGTCAGACGGCAGATAATATCTTCCGTATGACGCATTTGCTGAAGAAGACATGGGATCAGGATGAGTGGATTGCGTACTTCAGTAAGCGAAAGGAATTCATCGAGAAAACCATCAAAGAGGCTCAGGCGGTCCTTGCGGGGTGGAAGGCGGTCAATGCTGAGTGGAAGGCCGTTTATGCTGGGTGGGAGGCGAGAGAGAAGTATTATAAAAGAAAGGTTGAGATGCTTCAGGGTCTGGTAAGTACTTCCCTTGCAAAGTTCTGGGACTTATCGTGGAGGCCATCCAAAATTGACATGTCTGTTTTAGGTACACGAAACCATCGATCCCAATGACCCACACCAAGTCCGATATATCGACAAAGTGGTCAGGGAAAACGCAGAACTCCATATGATGCAATTTGAGCGCGAACGAGAAGCCGCCCAACGCATACAAAACCACGAAAAGGAGGTAGCTAGGCTTAGGAGAAGGTTAGGTGAAGTTGGTTCAAATGCTCAGTCTGAGAAGCAGAAAATGAAGAATATGTTTGAGGCTCAGCTGAGGGATTTGCAGCGCGTCGCAAACGGGTTTGAAGGTGAGAGAGATTCAGCACGAGGGGAGAGAGACTCGGCAAGGAATGATAGAGACTCTGCGCGGCTTTTGTGTGGGCTGCAAAAATCCGAAATCGCTAGGCTGGAGAGGGATAAACTCGAGCTGAAGGACCAAGTCAAGGCTAGGGATAATGCAATCCAGCAGCTGAAAGAGGAGAAAGTGGCTAGCGAGGGCGTGAAGGAGAAGCTCCAGAATGCTGAGGCTAAGTTGGAGAAGGAGAGCGACGAGCATGAGAAGGCTTTACAACAAGCTGATGCCGAGCTGAGCAGGAAAAGCGAAGAGATTGGATCACTTCAGGCTCAGGTCGCTGCTTCTCATAACCTCGAAGGAGATCTCGACTCCACCAACGCCCAGGTCGCCTCCCTTCAGCAATTGGTCGCTGAGACAGAGGCAAGAGCTCAAACCAACATCCGTGATTCCGAGGCTTATCAGAACCTCTTGTCGAAATTCAATATTATCAAGACAGAGTTTAATGCCCTCACTGAGAAGCACAAATGGTTGCAAGGACAATTGGACGCAGAGACAAAAAGTCGTGCTGCAGAGAAGACGAAGCTGGAGAGGGAGAACGCGAATCTGAAGAATCAGGTCAAGGTTATGAAGGAGAATAAGCAAGGCGAGAAGGGCGATAAGATGAAGGAGAAATAGAACGACCTCTTGAGGTCTTGGCCACGGCGCATTTTAGGAGCTGGGTTGAAGATGGAGGTGGATGAGAAATTGAGGTTTGATTTCTTTCTTTTGTATTTTCTTAATGTCGTGTTTTGATGTAGATCCTGCGTAAGGTGGATTTGGGAGGCTTTTTGTAATTATAGAGAGATAAAAGAACAAAAAAGAAAATGGATCCGACATATCACTTGAAACTTTTTTGATTTGAGTGATGTGAGGCTTGTCTGCATCAGCCTACAGCGTATTGTGCGTGGCTGATTAGCGAAGGAAGCCTGGAACTCTGGTGTCGATTGAGCGAAAGTGCGCTATAAAATTTCACTACCCATGACGCTTGGCGGCCCAATTAGGCAGATGCTTGTCTCGCTGCTGGGCATTCGTTGAGCTGCACTTTAAAGGTGTCAAGAGCTTCACAAAATAAAACAAAACCAAGTCTTAATACTCAAGAAGTGAAGATAGTATACTGTAAAATAAGAAGCAATTTACTCCGTAGACTCGCTTTGGAAATGGTGAACACGTGAATTTCATGTGACACCTAGACTTTCCCTTCGACTTCATATACGACACAATGAAGTTTCGAGGATCAATTTACTATTCCCATGAGCTCCACAACTAAACTCCAGCAGCAATAGTCTTCAGATGTTCCATACGACGCCCGGAATAGCCTCGGGGAAAGCTGAAGTCCGGAATGATACACACGCCAAGTCCATCCCGCTCGCTTGCAGCACAGCTGAGCACAAGAAACTTCAGCCACAAATCTCGCACCCGAGATCTCACGATCCGAATTCCTACGACATCATATCTGCAAGAATCGGATACCCCGAGTCAGTGAGTCAACGTCACGTCCCGGTTGAACCTCGTATCGAGTGGTATATAAATTCAAGTCGTTTCTTTGCCTCCGACCCATTAATTTCTCGCCTAAATCATAACAGATCGACAGCGAAGCTCCAATACGATCGAGTGAATCGCGGACCTCATCCAACTCAAGAGACATAGTTTACAGCCTGTCACAAGTCTCATCATGGCTGATAGACACATCCTCATCTACAGCAAGCCCTCAACCACAGCTCATCAACCAGTCTCCCTCCCACCACACGTCACGCGGCATTACATCCCCACTCCCCTCGGTACCCTTGAGCTGCTCGCCGCCGAGCCACCAGCATCTCCGAATGCACCACGAAAGAAAGCCATTTTCTTTCGTAAGTTCCCCAGGTCCCTCCCCTCCCCATCCTCACCTCACCATTCCACGTCTCCAAATCGACCTTCCATACAGCCCATGCTAACACTCCCCTCCCCCAGAACACGGCGGTTTCGGCTCCGCCCCCGTCTTCATCCCCTTCCTGACCTACTTCTCCCAACAGCATTCCCACCCATGCTACGCACTCTCCCTGCGCGGCCACGGCGCATCATGGACGCCCTCTTTCCTGCGTATGGTTTGGGGGTATCCGAAGTCTGCATTTGCGGCCGATTTACAGGCTGGTGTGAGGTTTGTGATGGAGTTGGAGAGGGAGAAGAGGGGAAAGGTGGCAGCTGAGGAAGGAGGTAACGTGAAAGAAGTCGAGGGAGAGAAGGATTTAGTGGAGAATTTGGTGTTGGTAGGACATTCGGCGGGTGGTGGGTTGACGCAATTTGCGTTGAGTAAGGGGTTGGTTAGGGTCGGTGGCTATGTTTGTATGGCTGGGTTTCCAGGGTTTGGGGGGTGAGGCAATCCAGGTCTCCTTTTGAATTTTACTTTCGAAAGCATCGTGCTGACATTTCTGGATCGAAAAGGTGGCGTTGCTACTGGAACTGGTTCAAAATGGACCCCTGGTTCGTTCCCCGCTACTACATCCGCGACCTCTGGCATCCTCGCTCGCCACTCTCGTCGACTCCTCTCGTCCACCAAGCGTTCTTCTCTCCTTTATACCCAGTATCAGAAGTTCGCAAATTTGAGAGCTGGATGCCGGAGTATGAGAGTATGCTTTGGCCGTTGCAGATGATGACGAGGTTCGTGGACGTGGGAAACGTGGTGAGGAGTGTGGTTGGGTGGGGGAAAGGAGGGGTACAGGGGAAGAGAATGCTGATTATTGCTGGTGAGAAGGACGTGTTGATGGGAGTTGACTTGATGAGGAAGATGGCGGCGGAATATAGAAAGGCTGCGATGAAGGGGTGGGTTGCCCTGGTCGGGGGGACGGAAACGGCGGCGAGGGCTGTGCCCGGCGATGAGGATGGTGTTGGCTTTGAGGTCGTGATGGGGTCAGGTCATCATTTGCAGAACGATCTGTATTGGGAGGACTGTGCGGAGAAAGTTCTTGCGTTCGTGGAGCAGTTGTGAGATGTGTGATTATGGAAAGGCGCTATGGCCTGAGCTTGGCGTTTGGCTGGGCTTGTATAAACAGGATACGATAGGCCAGCCTCGGGATGGTTGGTTCGCGGTAAAGGTCTGCCGACGCGAACGGAATAACAATCTTTCCACTCTAACATTCAGATTTGCTTACTCTCTGGCACTGGCTCGACTCGAATAAGCGAAGTACTCAGCCCTACCACAACCAATCCGGGATTTGTGACCATGACGAAAACTCGTTGAAATGGGCAATGGATCAAAGCAAGTACTCCCATGCCATTTGACCTGCTGTTGTTGTCTCAACCATTTCCTGACCGTGAATCCAGCACTAAAGCAAAATCGCAACTCCATCCTCACTCCCCTCCATATCCCTCAACAACCTCTCATCTGCATTTCCGACCCCATTCGAAGACAAAGAATTCTTAAATAGCTTCCCATACCTCTCTCTCTGCCCCAGATCCGCCCGCCAACTTTTCCGTTCCGTCGTCCCATTCGCAATTTCCATCTCGCCCTCAATTGACTCCTTCCTGATTCTCGTTACCCTATCCTCGTCTCCCTTGCCCGGAACTTGCCCATCAGATTTTCCCCCTCTCGCTTGACTTCGCATTTCATCCTGATTCGATTGATTGGAAGACAGAGTCTCCGCTATACTCAAGCAAGCTAAACAACAACATCCTCCGGCAATCAGGATCGCTTTCCGCAGTTTCTTGACACATGGTATACTGCATGAGAGGCGGTGGTACTCAGTGTATGCAATAATAGTTATCAGTGTTGCGAGAAGCAGTATTAGGACCGTGAGTGCGAAAATGATGAGAGTGGTGTTTAACCCTGAGCTTGAGCGTGAGGAGACATGGGTGTTTGGTGAAGCTGAGATTGACAATGCGAATGGAAGACTGGCGAAGAGTTCGCGAAGCTGGGTGAGGATGTCCATTTGACTGAACAGATATAGTTGAATGTATGTGTGATTGTTTCAGGCTCGTGCCGAGAGTTATGAGTGGCGGATATAGGTACTAGCTTCTGGTTGGTGATGTCTGAGCGCGTGTATGGATGAAGACGGAGCGACTATAGGATTCGAGATGCGATCTATGAATTATTGCTCTCTAGGAAAGGGCTGTTGAAGGAAGGTAATTAGATATGGCTGCAATACTGGAGACACAATCTGTTGCTAGGGTATGTGTTTAGGCCCTTTGGGGCGGATCTAAGTCTAGCTGCCCTTAGTGTTGAGGCTTCGGTCGATGTTGACATCATCCAAAAGAGTAGGCGCATCCCACGGCCGTTGAACACAGCTTTTTGAACGAACTTCAAACGCCGAAGACCAGAAAAACCCAGTGGGTAGATTGATCTTTGTAGGTGATATAAATTGATTATAAATACATTTTCAAATTGGATTTGAGGTGGGTGCAGGAGAAAAAGACCACTTCGGTTGCAGTAGGAGTCAACTGCGAATATGTATTCTAACGCAATTCCAACAAGCAACTATCACAAATCTGTAATTATCAGGAAGAGAATGGCAGTTGGTTGGATCGGGTCATTGCGACGAGTTCTCAAAAAGTATGAGACAGTGCTTCAGGAAGTTTTGCGCTCGACACGTGACCCGCAATGCACCCATCTCAGATAGCTGTGGCCTTGATGCGTAGTGAAGAGATATTTGCTTTTCTATTTTTAGGTCCAATAGTAGTTGGATGCCAATAATGCTACTGCGTGTCGTTTGCTGCCTTGGTATTTCTCTGCTAGTACCGTTTGAAGCCAGGAAACGCTAGGTGCGGGCTGGACCCCAAAGTTCATCGACATAAAAGGACACACGAGTGCAACATGTCCCACTTCAGAGACCAAGAAAGTCACTTGAAAGCCTTTTTAGTACTTCAGTCATATGTTATTCAAGCTACCTAAGGCGTGCCTATCACAAATCAAGCTCTGAACAAATCGTCAGGCGTCCGCTTCAGTCCCAATTCATCTTCCCAAAGGTCTCCTTCGAAAGCACGAAAATATTCTCATTCAGGCCCAAATCCTCCTTTCCCAGCATATCCTCACCACTCCAGCACTTCTCTCCGGCACTCTCCCAGAACTTCATCATAAGACCAATCTCCGTGCCCCAGACCGGCCAGATCTTATCATACTCTTCAACCGAAGCAATTTTAACATACAAAGTATCCTTCCCCGTTGCCTCGCCCCAGGCTTTGACAAGACCGCCGACAGTGATGTCTTCCACCGTAGCGAGGACATACTTACGCTTCGTGAGAGCGGGTTGGGCTAGAATTGCATTGGTGAAAATGCCAACGTTCGTGCCGACATCGCCGATGGTTGAGACGATGGTGTTCGGCGAGACTGGACCGAGCTGGATATATTTACCCGAAGTTTTCTGTCTCTAATCAGCGCCTGTCCAATGTTCGCAATTACCTTGCGGGCTATATTGCAAAAGACCCAGACACTTACAAACAAAGTGGGGGTATACCACGGGTATTCAAGATTCTGCGCGTACGCACCAACCCACAGAAACGTGGTCTTTGCATACAACTCCTCATTTGCCTTGATGTAAGCATCGATCTGTGCCTTTCCCTGCTGATGCGGTACCGAGATCTGACCGTGCGATATCTTCTCCGCGTCGGGAAGGGTGCTGAAGATGTAGTGTTTCAAGGTTGGTGTCTTCGCTGCAGCATTGGCGAGGTTCTGACCTTGCTTTGCTTCGAGGGCAATTGCGACATCTGGAGCTAGTTTGGGAAAATGCTCGAAGAAATTTGTGAGGCCGAAGATGGCTGTCGATCCCTGAAATGAATATTAGCTGAATTTGGTAGGTAAAGGAAGGGGCGAGGATTTACCTCGAATGCCTTGATCAGTGATTCTTCACTGTCGAGATCGGCTGAGACAACTTCTACGCCGCTTTCGAGAAGCTGTTTGGCTTTTGCGCTGGATGTGCTGCGCGTAATGGCTCGTATACTGTACAGACCCGACTTCAGAGCTGCTTCGAGGACTGAGCCGCCTTGGACGCCTGTGGCGCCGACAATAGTAAGAATAGGAGCCATTTAGGATTTTGGAGTACGAGTCTGATGTCAATATTGGTTTGTTTAAAACGCTTGTGTGATGATGAGTAGATGCCGAGTAGAAACGAAGGGAACGATGTAAATTTATACATATCGTCCCCGATCTTCCTTGGCGGAACTCCACACATCAACATCTTGAAAGCTCCGCAAGCGAATTCAATTGACCCGGTTCCACGGGAAATCCATCATTGTAGAGAAGCAAAGCGGAACTCCGCCCCAGTGCAAAAAGAAAAAGAAGATATGCTTAACAATCACAATTGATTTTCGAGGGACCAAAATTACTTCCTGTGCAGCAATCCTTGATTTCCGAAGGATGTTTGTGTTGTTCTCGCATATGCATGACCGCAAGCGCTGTGAGATGACCGCAAGCGCAATTGCGACTTGAAGAATTGACCCGGCTTGATATGTAATCATCACAATTCCTCGCTTCGCTGAACCCCACCAATCATTAGGAGAGGGGTGTGCGCGGAAAATCAATAAAGCATGGATGCGCATGGACTGCATACAAATAAATGATAGGCCATTTCGTCTACTGATGGGCATATGAAGTGGGATATCACTCTGTGGCAGACTTCATTTACCTTCTTTGATGTATCGCAGTCCCGATGACTGGGTGGTTGAGAGACGATCAGGCTGCAGTTGACATGAACATGGAGAGCTCGTACTGGCACTGTGGCAGTCGCAAGCAATATTCTCTGTACCCACGGTACATCTTGGGATATCTAAGACTTCATGTCGCTCTTTTGGCGCAGCATTTGAAAGATTCGGGAGGGGTAAATTTACTGTAAGCAAATAACTACCCCGCCCCCTATTTATTCTGGACAGGATCAATAATCGTCCAGATGCGACGAATGGAGGCCACCGCGATTACCAAGTCTGCAATTACTAAGTTCTGGTTGAATATATTCCATTCTGTGTTTCGTTATTCATTGCTCATATCCCAAATATCCTCATTCATCTCGACGGATAGATATCCAACAATAATTTTGACAACTGAACCACTGAAGCAAGCAATCTGAAATGCAAAATTCAAACACGCCATCAACGCAACTACCAGGATGAAACGCAACAGACTCCTCTTAAACAAATGTAGTAGATTGGTGAACAGAAGATATGAGATAGTTCAGAATCAGAAAGCGCCAAACAATGCGGATAAATGGAAATCCTTCCCAACATGGCCAACACACACTGCGATAAATAAATGAAAAGACGATAGTAGAGGAAAGAAAACCATCCAGTCTAGTATGTAAAGCCTATCCAGCGAAGAACAAATATTCATGAGGTGGCAATATTATTTGCCGTCCCATCTTCGTTATGTCGTGAGGCGGTTTGGCTGTCAAAATCAACACTTTCCGGCGGCGGGGTGATGGTTTGGCCGTCATGAGTAGTGAACATCAGTTCCTGAGGGAATCTGCATGCACCATTGTCGATCCCCATCTTCTCAATAGAAGTGCTATTCAGGCTGTCATTTTCAATCCCTGTTGTCAAACAATGTGACGCGTCCTCTATGACTTCAGCCATCGCGCCGGGTAACTTGTCGGCTTGATCTTCCTCGACCAATTGAGGCCATTCCGTCGCATCAATGTCGGCGGTGTGAATCCTCGAGTCATTCAAAGACTCACAACGCCCTTCATTGGACGCAGGATGTAGTGATGTGATCGTACTGTTGACTTCGATTATCTCAGACTGAGGTGTGAAAATCTGCTCGGCCGAGGAAGATGGCAGTGCCTCCTCCGCATTATCGTCGGAGGTGATGGCCTCATTCAGCTGTGAGGTAGTATCATCTGCGACGGTATCGAGAGGGAACTTCGGTATTTGCGACAGACCCTCATGATCTGGTACTGAAGAAGTGTCCGAAAGAGCTGGAGAGTGAGGCTGTGAGGAGGTATCTTGTTCGGACGATGAGTGCCCGGACAAAGTCGAGGCAAGTGAGAGATTCTTGGAATGTCCCTGGTAGCCAAGTGGAGTCATCGGTGCCTCGCCTTCTTTCTCTGCTCCTCGGACGGCTTGGTCGGATTTCTCGGTCACGGATTCCTGAACCGGACCAACTAGCACGAGATCATGTCCTCCAAGCCCGTTTGGAACCAATACGGCTTGCGTAGCTTTTGCTTCCTCCTCTTTCATCTCCACAGGAACAGCTGGTAGCAGTGTCACTGGTAGTCTTGCGATAGAATCAGTGACGAGATCCCCGATCGAAGCCCCACCGAGGATCTTTAAAATTGGCATATCGACTCCCAGCTCAGTCACGAACCAAGCGCGCAGGTCGACCGCAACGAGAGAGTCGATGCCGAGCTCCAGAAGCACGGCTTCCGATGAGACAGCAGTATCGGATGATATCTGCAACTTGTGGCGCAACTTGAGTGTGAATGATTCTGGTTGTACCGGTCAGCACCAGGCATACCGATTTTATATAAGAGAGCAACTTACCTGTCACAATATTGACCACATCATCCATGCTCGTTACGGTCGCCAGTTGCGACTTCAAACTCGCAGTCGCCCCTTTCGATTCCGATGCGACAACGCCATCTCCACTCTCGATATAATGCCAGAATTTCGGATGCGGGTACCAAAGGATATCCGGATCCTTACGTGGATCTTTCGAATCCATACCCGCATATAGGATAGGGTTACGGCTGCTGCCCGGAGCGCCAGCTAACACACCTTCTGCGAACATGTGATGCACCTCCTTTTCAGAGAGGGGCAGGGTCGCGCCAATAATATCGTTCAACTCGCGATTCATGCGTGCTGCATAGCCAACTCCTTTCACTTCTCCGAGGCCGATGAGTGAGCCAGCGAGGCCGCGCTTCTGGCGAGATGAGACGAGACTATTCATGAACATGTTCGCTGCGCAGTATGCAGCTTGGCCAGAATTACCCATAACGTCGACTGAAGATCCGAAGAGGATGAAGAAGTCGAGGTCATTGTGAGGGAACAGCTCGTCTAGGTAACGGCTGCCATCGACTTTGGGTTTCAGAACTGTTTGCATCTCTTTGAAAGTCATATTGGATAACAGAGTATCGCTCAGGACCATGGCTGCATTGGCGACTCCGGCAATCGGTGGCAGTGTGGAAGTTATCTGTTTGTGTGTTTCGAGCAATGAAGCCTTGTTCGAGACGTCCCTAGCATGGTCAATTCCCTGATTCTGAGTCTTGAATTGGGAGGACTTACATGGCCATTATTTTTAAAGCACCTCCAATGCTCTGCATTTCATCTAGCCAAATCTGTTCGATGTTCGGGTTCCGACTCGTCAGCACGATGTGCTTCGCTCCATGAAGTATCATCCATCGGCACAGTGATCGACCTAAATTACCGGCCATTCCAACCAGGAGGTATGTTCTGTCGCCCTTGAATTTCATCAAGGATTCTGCGCTTTGAAGTCTGACAGGGAGTTTAGGACTGGCACTCCAGTCTACGATTTGCAATTTCGAGGTCGCTGGAGTCATTTGGACCAGTGCCTCTGCACTGATGACCGTAGGCCTGATGATAGATCTCATCGAGCGAATTACCGACATGGAATTCGCAAGTGCGATGCTCAGACTGTCTGCAACCAAGCTGCGACCTCCATTTACATCGTAGTTCGAAGTCTTGCTGAGGAAGGTTGCGGCATCTGCTCGTTGAGTATGAGATGGAAGCAACGTCGAGATTCGTTTCGACAAGTCTGATGTCTCTGACATATCCACGAAAGCTGAAACGTTGATTGGAAAGGATGACTTAATATCACGATCAGAAGAAAATGGATGGATCTTCATCCAAGCGCTATCCTCTGGAGAGTCCTTCGTTGTAATGAAATGTGGCTGGACACCGGTATATCGGGCTTTCCTTGCAACAGCATCCGCGAGGGCTAAATCTGGCTCGAATACCAATAAGCTACTGCTATTTCGTGCAAGATCAACGATGGATTGAGCAAGTATCTCAATCGCAATGGCGGTCAGTAACAATGCCTCGTCTCCACTTGCAACATGCCATGGTACAGTCCAACTGGAATTTGTGGTGATCGTAGATCCAATCCTTCCTGACAATGCGATAACCTTTAGTCCGATGTCTGACATTTCACCAAGGGCGAGGTGAAGAGCTCCGGCAGACTTGATATTCAAAGCCATCAGGGTGGAATGCGTGACACAAATTGTCGTAAAATCCTTCGATTGAGCAAGACTTGCTTCAGACGGTGATCGCTGGAAGTCGTAAGAGCTGCCGTTGTGACCGAGTTCAATGGTAGCCTCTTCGGCACTAATGTTCTCCTCAATTAGACGTCGAGTAGACATAAGTCTATTGTTAGCTGCCCTATCCGGTACGACACGTGTGATATGGAATCGGCCATCCTCAAGCCATAATTCCGGTTCGTTCGACCACATTCGCTTCGGAGCATAAATATCATTCTCCCAGGTCTCCGCCAGGACTATCCTCAAGAATGCCTCGGCAAGCAGAGGAGCGGTATGATATTCGATCTTAGCAGCATCCAAAACTTGAACACGAAGATGCGGCATCTCATGAACAAGTGTCCGACCGATGCCAAGGGCCATATTCGAGTAAGGTCGCTCGGATTTGCTGCCTGCTGTCGCCCAGAGGAAAGATTTGGCGATATTGAGCAACGATTTGAATGATTCAAGACGGTCTGCGGTCAGGTCTTCGAAAATTGGTGCGTCAAGCTCAGCAAGATTGAGGACATGAACCATTGAGAAGTCATCAAGCTTATGGATGTCCTCCAGCGATTCCAGTATCTTGACATTGGTTGTCCATGACTGAAGGATCGTCTTCAATTCGCCCATGAGCTTCTCAGTGCGATCGGTCTTTCCACCTACCAAAAAAAGAGTGTCAAGTTGTGGCTTCGGCCCAGAGAAAGAGAGGGGCTTTCGCAATAGTTCAATCTCTTCATCGACAGCAGTTGAGATGAACACCGCAACTGGTTGGTAGACAGACTCTGTTCCAGGGGTAATGGTATCGAGCCCAGAGAACCCGTTTCGTAAGAGCAAAGAGTCCCATTGTCCAGGTGTGATCAGTGGAGTTAACTCGCGTCCGTCGTCTGCCCCAGCCCACCAGCCAGGCACTCCGCAGAAGCTGAACCCAACGCGAGTTGCACCGTTGTCGACTGCCTCAAGGACCAGAAGTTTCCCACCAGGCTTAAGCAGCTTGCGTACATTTGTCATGGTATCATCCAGGACTTTCGTTGCATGAAGAACATTCGACGCGATGACGAGATCGTATGAGTATTCGGTAAAGCCTTGGGTGGTCGGATCGCGCTCGATATCGAGTGCTTCATAGATAATTCGGCCGTGGTCTTTGAACGTCTCCTGCGCTTCTTCAAAGAATCCGACAGAGATATCTGTGAACGTGTACGACGAATACTTGTTGTTGATATGCTTCAAGATAGATCTGGTAATACCACCGGTACCGCCACCTATGCAAGTCAATATTTCTTGGTTACTTGTAGGGGGGGGAGGGCTGACATACCAATTTCTAGAATCTTTATCAAAGGGTATCTGAACGCTATCTGTTCAGCAATCAGTCCAGCATACATATTATACTCCAACAGTTCTGAATTCTGGTAGTACAAATCGAGCAAGCTGTCTTGTCTCATATGCTCCAAGATTGAGGTCTCTCCTCTAATAAACGGGATCAGTTTCTCGCCAACGACATGTAAAAGCTTGCAGTCGATATCTGATCTATATCTGGGTTGTGTTAGTAATTCTCACAGAGCTTCTGGATTCATGTACTTACTGATCAGCCACTGCTTGGATATCGGCCCAAGTATAGTCCAGCCACTCAGGCCTGCAAGACATATGTCTCCCAGCTTTTGTTTCATCGACAACATGACGTGCAAATGCAAGAATCTTCTTCCCATGCCAGCTTGTCTCCACCTTCTCTTCAGTTGTTACAGTGTCAAGCAGCTGGTTGAGATAGAATAGACAAATCTTCTCTAGCGTTGCCGCCTTCTGCATCTCAGCAGCCGCGAATTCCGCCTTCCGATAGACCAATGAGGCATCAGGCTCAGCAGTCCCCCAAACAAGTTCGTGGAATAACAATCGATCGTCCGCTGGTGTTGCAGGCATGAGCGGCTTGACTTCAATGCCCTCAATCTGGCAAATCGCGTTTCGGGAGTCGATGTCGTATAAAGTAACGTCGCCGCAAAGAGTGTCGGATGTGCTTTCGGCCAGAGCGGCGTCGAATATAACTTCCGTCTTCAATCCGTCAGCAGTGATCGAGCACGTGGCAGGGTTGACACGGATATTTCGAATTGTGACTGGAACATGGAGAGTCCAGAGACTGCCATCGCCTGGTGTACCGAGACAGGCGAAGAGAGTCTGAATGGCCGAATCGAGAGTTCCTGGGTGCATCATCATGGATGAATTTGAAACAGTGGAGTTTGCATCGAAAATAAGCCCAGTCGCCGTATCTAGCTTCTGCTCCAGGAAAAAAATGCCTTTGAATGGACCAGTGTACCCATAGCCGACCTCTCCGAGAGAGTCGTAGAAGGTGTCAATGTTTACCTCACGAAGGTCATTGATCACTGCCAAGCTTCTGCTTGGTAGGATCGTGGCTGAGGGAAGGCCGAAGTGCAGAACGATCTTGCCCAAGCTGACAAGAACGAGCGATCCAGTATCCCGACTCAAACAAGCATGACAAGCGAAATCAGCTGAGAGAGCCCCGCTCTTAGCATCCGAAACAACATTCGTGATGCCGAACAAAGTCTCCACGCCTGAATCGTCATCATTGATCGATATCGCTTGCAGAATCTTGAAGTCTTTAATCTCGATGAGTCGAACTTCTTTGCCAGAAGCCACTGTCTTCGTAGCTTCCAGCGCCATGACGAGATACCCAGCTGCAGGGTAAATTGTCTGTCCCTGGATTTGATGACCACTGAGCCATGGGATCTCGTTCAGCTTGAGATAGTTCCGCCATTTGTACTCGCCCTCGGCCTGATCAGCTGTCACGATACCCAAGAGTTCGTGCGGGGCATCGACTCGGCAACGAGTTTCTCTAGATGCACGAGACTCGTACCAGAGAGTGCGTTCGTGATCCCATGGGTAGGTTGGGAGACCTTGAAGTGTAGAGGGAGGCGCGTCGCCATGGAAGACTTGGTAATATGAGGCAGCGTCGAATGACTTTGAGCCAAATTGCATCCACAGCGACCCTAAAGCATCGCCGAAGGTCTCGATTCCAGTCTTTCCGCGACCGAACAGACCAAGGTACGGCATTGGCTTCTTTGCTTCTGTAACTTCCTGAATCGTTTGCAAAGCTGGACCTTTGAGTGCTGGGTGAGGCCCAACTTCGATTGCAATATCGTACGCGCCAGCCAAAAGCGATGCCTCTATTGCCTGCGAAAACAGAACAGCATTGAGCATATTGTCCATCCAATATGGGCCAAGCAGAGCTTCTGAAGAGCTCATGATTTGACCCTCATTGACGCTCGAGTACCATGTACAGGAAACATCAGATCTCGGCAGGAGCTCAATGTTGCAGTTTTTAAGTGCTAGAAGGTAAGGAGCTGAGCACGGTAGCATATGATGTGAATGGTATGCCGTATCCACCTTCAAAACTCGCGCAAATATTTCTTTCGCTTCAAAGTAGTCTTTAGCTTCATTGACCGCGTCCTCATCTCCAGAAAGCGTAACACTCGTTGATGAGTTGCTAGCCGCAACCACGATCCTGCCATTAAACTCTGAAAGTTGGCAGAATTCCAGCGCATCAGCTCTTGACACGCCCACAGCGATCATAGCACCTTTCTTACCCGCTCCTGCGAGGCTCGCGAAGAAACCTCTATAGTATGCGATTTTGATAGCTGCATCGGCGGAAATAAAGCCAGCCGCATATGCTGCCCCTATCTCGCCTGACGAGTGACCCACCACAGAAGAAAAGTAAACTCCTATTGCTCGTAGGTGGTCAACAAGGATGATCTGAATAGCCGTGCATAAGGGTTGCGAGAGAATGGCCTCGGCTATCCGGGACGTCGCTGCCGGGGCAGACAGCTCAGCTTCCAGAGACCATTGAGGTCGATGATCTGCAGGAAGGGATGCAAGGGACTGCTCTAAGATTTTGAGTGTTGATTTACCGACCGAGGACTGTGAGATTAAGTCATAACCCATGGCTGCCCACTGTGCACCTTGCCCCGTGAAGATTCCCATGATATGTCTAGGCTTCGTGCTGAGGCGTGACGAAATCGACCTCGAGGTCCCATTTGGTCTATGCTCTAGCTCATCGTCGAGCTTGGCTCGCAGCTCAGACGAATTTTGCGCAGTGAAACATACTTTATGCGTGAAGACTGATCGTTGAGAGATAAGAGTCCAAGCCAGAGCATTAAGATCTGTGTCTGGGTTATTGCTCAGAAATTGCGAGTAATTAAACAGAAGAGATGCCAGAGATCTTTCTGATGCTGCAGAGAACGCGAATGGAAGTACAACAGTCGATAAGGCAGATGCCACCGTCTTGGGAATTTCGGGAGCATTTTCCAAAATCACGTGTGCATTTGTACCTCCGAAGCCAAAACTGGAAACATTAGCGTGACATGTGTGAGGTGGAGCGAAGGCAGCAATACCTATTCACACTTGCTCTTCGGATTGTACTGCAAGTCTTGGGCCAGAGCTGTGCTTTTGTTGGAACTTCAAGATGATGGATGAAAGGCTCAAGGTTTGGATTGAGAGTCTCGAAGTGGAGATTTGGAGGTATTATTCCGTGTTTGACCTGTTGCGCATGATGAAAAGATTAGCTACTATTATCTAACTTCTCGAAAGAGTCGCTTGGTGCTATTTGGAGCATTTTGTTGATCACACCAAGCGATATGGGTTGAGTAGCGGGGGAGGCTAAAGGGGCAACTTACAGCAAGACAAGCTTCCAACATCCCAGCAATACCAGCCGCCCCTTCAGAGTGACCAATGACAGTCTTGATGCTTCCAACAAAGAGTTTCTCTTTATCCATATCCTCGGATTTTCCGAAAAATGTGTTGTGTATTGCTGTCGCCTCATTCAAATCTCCTACCTTGGTACCGGTGCCGTGGGCTTGAAAATATTGCGGCCTATCTTCCGGACGATTTAAGTCAAGCCCGGCTTTGGCATATGTCTGACGAATCAAGTTGACTTGAGCGACAGGATTTGGCACTGTAAGTCCTGTCGATCGACCACCTTGATTTACACTTGTCTCTCGGATAACACATTCAATGTGGTCACCGTCGGCGATGGCATCGCTTAGTCGTTTCAGCATGACTGCAGCAATGCCCTCTCCACGAGCATAGCCATCACCACCAGCATCCCACATCCGAGAACGGCCATTGGGCGACAGCATTTTCAGCTTGCTTTCCGCGACAAACATACGGGCACTGAGGATGAGATTCGCGCCCGCAGCCATGGCCACTCGACATTCGCCATTCCTGAGTGTTTGGACAGCTTGATGTATCGCCACCAAACTTGAAGAACAAGCACTATCAATTGTCATCGACGGGCCTGTCCAGTCGAAGAAGTAAGATATCCGATTTGAAAGGATGCTGCGCGCGGCGCCGGTGGCGCCATATGTCGGCAGAGTCTCCATATCAGCAAATATGAGACCGGAGTAATCATCGCACATTAACCCGACGTAGACAGCTGTTGCCGTCCCTCGCATCTCCTCCATAGTCAAATTTGCAGCTTCCATTGCCTCAAAGACTACTTCCAGAAGTTGTCGTTGTTGAGGATCCATGGACTCTGCCTCAGCAGTGGAAATGTTGAAAAACTGGGAGTCAAATTTCCGAACATCTTCAGACAGAAAGTATGACTTTTGAACGTTGGAAGTGCCATGATGGAAGCCATCCGGGTGGTAGAAGCCATCGGCATTAAATCGACTTGGTGGTATCGGGATGGAGAGTTCTTTAGGCTGATTGAGGAGCTCCCATAACTTCGCAGATGTGTTTGCCTGACCCGGGAACCGGCAACCAGTACCAATTATGGCAATTGGCTCGTTGAGAGTGTCCATCACTCATCAGCGAGCATCAGCTCCCAACTCTTCAGCTCGTTGGGATGAGTAGATCGTTCCCAAGACTAGATATAGCAGTTCCGAGAAATGGGAGGGAAATTGGAGGGGAAAAATATGAAGTGGGATATAAAAAGTGCATATATGGAACTGTATGAAGGAGCGGAAGCTATAGGATACCAGAAAGCAGTGCGGAACATGTAGGGAAGTCTGCGGCTTGGAACGTGAAGAGAAAGAGAGTGGCAAAGAGCCTTGAACTAGAGCTCAAGTTCTTCCAATCGAGATCTGGACAAAGCTGGATACTGACCAGCGGCTAGATAACGGGCTCAGAGATATCGATCTCGCCGATGAGCGACTCTTACGAGTCTTCTCCTGCTCTGGGACCATTTCAGGATACCTGTTTAGCCTCTTCAGGGAGGACGTCCGCCAGGCGAAAGTCTAACTTCCTCCGTGTGCATGAGAGCGCGGCCATTTGACTCGAGACGGCTCAACCTGGCAGAAGACAGAGATTCGAGGGCAGTGTAAGAGAAATAACAAATCAGAAGACTGAAATAGCCAGGTTTAGAGTTCGGGGATGGAGCCACTTCTGCTCCAATAGCTCATTGACTGGACAAGAAGAAGTGTTTGGCCCCACCAGTCCTCCCAGACATACACTTCTCCAGCGCTCTATCCGCCAAGACTAGAAATGGAGATAGCAACGTCGAAAAGGAACCGCGAGAGACGTTGAATCCTCACATACATTAGCGTACATTCCTGAGAGAATGGGCGTTTTTAAGGGCCGAGAGGGGTAATTCCGTTGCCTAGCCTGGAATCGCTGAAGAAGTCCATAGACCAATACTTCTGTAGAAGTTTATTCAGAAGAGTTCGTGTCACCATCAGACTGGCTGTTGAGAGAATGCTCTGCAGCCCAGCCTTTCCTACTCAGGTCAGTCCCAGGTTATCCGCGTGGCCGCCTCTCTCTTGCAACTGTTACTGAACCCTTTGCTTGGAACGGCCCGCTGCCCGGCAAAAATATGACCCCGCTTGCATGCATGGGGGCCATCTTTCAGCAGCGTCATGGGAACGCCGATGTGACATCGAGATACTTCAGGGTGCTTTGCTCGGTTCCTGGGTCTGAGATATGATCGATACGACGTCGAGAGATAGGTCTTGCTGGGTTGGCCCCAACGATTGGACTGCTGCTCGCTGAAGACATCGAGTCGAGGGTCGATGTGAGCAAGTCGATTTGTCGTTACATTCCAGTACCACGGTGGCATATGTCGGCGTGGGCGCAAAGACGGCCGTCTTGGAGGGTCATCTCTCCTCCTGGTAGGTTCGTCTTATAATCTACTAGTCGTCTCCGCGATGTCGGACTGCATATGACTGGCGGGCATAATCCCTGGCTATAGTCCTGCATCCTAAGTGGGATGTACCCCGGCTCGAATTAGGAAAGGTGACAATGTTAC
This sequence comes from Cadophora malorum, assembly GCA_017365405.1. NCBI lineage: Eukaryota > Fungi > Ascomycota > Leotiomycetes > Helotiales > Ploettnerulaceae > Cadophora > Cadophora malorum. The sequence goes on from JAFJYH010000069.1 coordinate 29,522, forward strand.
GTAGATGGCATCTAGATGGAAGTCGTTGTATGGTGTCGATGTACTTAGAAGTGTTGAAGTGGAGTTGTCTGGCCTTCGAGAAGAAGTTGACGAGAAATCTGACAGGAACTAGCGGTGAGATTCGCTTTTCCACGTGATGGATTGGTAGATTCCAGTCTCTAACTTTTTCGCCTTGCCAAACCCTAAAGAATCGAACTTCTTCTCTCGTTCCAGAATTCCTCCAAATGTCTATCCTTACTGCTTAAGTGCAAAGTTAATGTTAATCCATGACCTCAATCAATCGTCCGTGACGGCCCGCGACGGGAAGGCACGGTCAATTTTCGCACAGACATTCCATGGACAGGCCTATCTGCAGCTTAGAGTTCGTCGTCATGGACTGCAGACCAGTGACAGAACAGTCTTGAAAGTCTCTTTTCACATGTCCTCCACTAGGCCACCAGTCTGGTCGAGCAATCATCTGACTGAGTTAAAGCGAATGTAGAAGGTGCTTGACTCCCGCCGGACTTTCGGATCTTGACAGACAATTGTTCTATTTCCAGAGGAAGATGGAACATTCAGCTACATCCCCATCGCCAAGTCCTGGACGAACGACTTCCCTGCTAGGTACTTTCAAGCCTAAGCGCTGAGGTCCTAGTGACCCTCCAACCCTATTTCTAAGACTTTCGATCAAGGTGGGGGATCGGAGGAGGGGTTCAAAAGTGCCCCTCATTGACCAAAAGTTCCGGGCTGAGCGATAACGAAATGTCTCGGTCTTCCAAACATGGGCTGTTAAAAGCATATCCATGTGTCAATTCTCCCGAACCGCTGTGTTTTCTCTATTCGTCTAGCTGTGCGAGCACAGCGCAGCGCCACGGCGGGCCTACCCTTAAACTATTGTTCCCATCAGTACGCCCATGCATCGTCGGTTGGGAATAATGGCGCAATGTCGAACAGCTGCATCTGATTCATTGTTGTCAGTAGTTTGGTGGAGATCTTCTGCAGCCCAAGTATCAGGCAAGGTAAAGTCTGCGAGCGAGCCAATGCAATGCAAGCGAGGTCAAGGAAGACGGAAATAATCTCGAAGTCCAGAAATCTAGACATGGGCCTCGAATGCAAGTCGAAAGTGCACCAGTGATGCAGAATGCAGTGTCTTCCCAGAATATGCTGTGATCAGGCACGCAGGTTTGACAGGTCCAGTACGGGTATGCAAAACGTGCAGCAGAATACCGGTGCAATGGTTGTGCTGCATGAGTTCAAGGACGTGTAACCAGACGTGGGCCTTTTAGACGAAGATTGGCTGCTGGTCACTCAAAGAGGAAGGACGAAATGCATCGTTTCGTGTTTCTATGCCGGACGCAGTTCGCCCAGCTCAGATCCGACGGAAAATGATTCATCACTTCCCGTTGACTTGGTAAGAGGGTGCACTGAGAATCTGTAAGTCAGGGCCAATGCTACCTCATGCAGAGGATCAAATTGCGACCCAAGAATTTTCAATCTAGGGATGAATTGCTTGCATGTTCTGCCTCGTCCAGGTTTTGCAATTGAATTGGATGCCAGGGGGGTCTCATCGGAGACGATGCAGATCGGCGCCTGGGAACTTTTGTAAGTACAACCAATTTTACAACTCAATAATTGACGAAGGAAAGACAACTCAATTCTCCACTATTACAGAGCTGAATCGCCGGGATATCGTAAAGTATCATTCTATCATATCATGTCTATCATGTAATCGTGCGTCTATCGTCATTCATATCCCCTTCCTATACCAAACAATGTTTAACCTGTGCACGTTTTCAAATAAAATCACCTCGATAGCCCACCCCTCCTCGCAGCTTCAGCTTGGAACTCGGCCTCTGCTTCCTCGTCTCCCTCCAAAATGATTTCGTGTCCGTCTCCCTCTCTCACCCAGTTACTGGCAATGCAGTTCAAAATAGCAATTGCACCGAGGCCCCAGAAGACTGCACCTACGATACCATGTCGCAGCCCCACACCATACAATGCCCCTGCCACTGAGGGCCCAAAGGTTCTGCCTGCACTTGACAAACTTTGACCGATTCCGTGCATCGTCCCCAGCACGGATGGATGCGGCGAAGCGTTGTTGACCAATATAGTCGTTGCAGGGAGTGCGAATGTGCGACCAGTCACCTGCACGAAGAGGACCGCACACAGACAGAACCAAACTAGCAAGCCATCCTTCTCGGCTGGCGGTTTCGATTTAGATGGTACGATCGACAAATATGGAACAAGAGTGTAAGCAATTGGGAAGCAGTACAGGAATATGCGCCAGCTTTTCACGGTTCCTAGTTTGGCGTTGATGATTGGGTAAATGAAGAGTTGCATGGATATCCCAATGATGCCGAGGATGGCCATGGCGAAACCCACGTCTCGAGGTGGCATTCCTAAGCCGCCGGTAAATCTGAAGGGAAGACGGCGGTGAAAGCCAGGTGGGTCTGGGTGGGCAGGGTCGTGAACGGGAGTGGAGAGAAAGACGAACCATAACGAGTTGAACGTCCCAACGTGAGTGGCCATGAGCGTGTGTGCCACCAGTGTACAAATGACGTTGTAGGTGAAGATTCTTCGAAACGGCAGCTTGTGTCTCCATCTCGGGATAGCTTTCTGTCTTGTCGGTGTAGTCGGCGTTGCGGGAGCCATCTCGACATCTGTTTCAGTGCTTCTTTCATTGCCGGAAACGGCGATATATGCATGCGAGTATTCGTGTGATTGGCGCCCCCGGAAACGTTCTGCGATTTTCCGACTACATCTCATGCCGAGATCCTCGTGGTGGCGTATGGATCCGAGCGTCTAAAATGATCAGTCACTTTTTCTTGAGGCTAGCTGCGTAACATGAAGACATACCTCAGCAAGCCCGAAGAAAACCCCGAGGGTAGAGCAGATCAGGAAGAATGCGCTTACGATGTTGGGTAACGCGTAAGGATAGTGTATAAAAAAGTTGATGTGTCCGAATGTCTTTGGATATGTTCCAGCTGGATTTGCTAGTAGCCCACCAAGTATTGGCCCGATGATAACTCCAATGTTGAAAGTCATTGGGAAAAGTAGGAAGGCTCTCGATTGATACCTGTCTCAACGTCAGTCTAGAATTCGGCTACACCTCAGGCGATCAAGCCTTGACGAAGCAAAAGCTGCAGTAGTCACAGTGGCAAGCTTACTTCTTCTCCTGCACAATTTCTGAGACCATCGTTCTCATGACCCCGATGTTACCATTGCTGAGACCACCAAGAGTACGAAAGAATATTGCTTGGTAGAAGGTTTTCGAGAACCCAAAGCCGAGGCACGAGATGGCTGGGAGCCCACTGTCAGCGCCAGTGCTCGAGCCTTCTGCGACAAGCGTAACTCACCTGTCCCAGAAAGTCCAATCAACAATACCAACTTCCTTCCTCCTCTGTCCGAGTCTGATATTCTTCCCCACATCATCGCAGTCAAGAACTGCGCTCCCGTAAAGCTACTCGCTAGTAACCCGGCCTGTGTAGCAATTGTGTAGTCGGGTAGTGTTTCATCGAAGGACTTGAGTTGATAGAACATATATGCCTGTTACAAATGAACTATTAGCAATTGTTTCTACCATAATTTGGATTGTTTAACTAACCTGCAACGACGTCTGCACCAGTGGCTCTGACAGTCGTGCCAGTGTAAGGATAATCAGTTGCTTCCTGTGAGGCAAGGACCTCCATGTCACTTCCTCTTGCTTCTCATTTTGCACTACCTCTGGAGTCATCGCCCCGAATCCTCCTTCTGCAGCTACTTCATCCTCGTTGAGAGAAGCCAGGCGGTCGCCATCACTAGTTGCTGGTCTGCCGCCGGTTGTCAAAGGCCCAAGTTGGCGCTCTGGGTTTCGTACTCCTTTGTTGATATTCATGGACTCAAGCCAAGCTCGCAGGATAGCGATTTGTTAATCGACAGGACCCTCATCATGGAATGGGATTTAGAGATGAAGCTTTTGAGAGTGGGATACCGCCGACTTGGGCGAATCAGAGATCGTTTCTTGGCTTTTGGTGGGGTTGATTCCGTGGCGGGGTTGCGCGGACACGGATATAACGAAATTCCCGATGCGGCATTGAGGCACGTGTTATTTCTCCTTGACCATATGCTCTTTTAAACCCCTGGATTTTTGAAGGGAAAGTATGAAATGGAAAGAACTTTGGCGTCGAAAAATCTTACTCCTTTCCATGGTTCCGAAGTCGGAACAAATGGGCAGGTAGTCAGTGAGATAGAATGCGAACAACGAAGAAATATGCGAATACGGAATAGACGGAAGATTGGGTGAGAAAAGACGATATGAACAATCGACTCGAAACAATCGAGTCGAAGGTGCAAGAAGAGTACCCATAGTCTTGCTCACTGTCACAATCGTGTTCAGTACCAATGTAGTCAAACAACTGTGCTGAGCTTGAGGGGGAGACGTAGATTAACAGAGGTGAAAAAGAAAGGGCTAAAGAAAGGAGAGGGGAATCAGTTTAAGAGGAATGGACGATACGGCTCTAATTTCGCTTATGGAGAGCTAGTTCCTTGACCCTCGCAGCCTCAGAACCTCCGTTACTATTCGATGAGTTCGATCAGAAGAAGGTGAAGCTAACCAAAATTGCAACAGTGGCGTCGCCAATCAAGAATTTGTGCTTGTTGGAATATCAATTAGCTCGGTCCAAGAGGAATCCTATTGATCTCGAGGAAGCGAAAGTCTTAGACTTCTGACGACAAAACAATGACACACGAAGTCATTGGGGGAACAAGCATAATCTGGTAAATGAATTTCCCAATACTTCATGCCCTTTGCGCTGTGCGGCAAAGTGGACGACAAAAAAAATGGCGGCACCACGTGAAGCGAAGAGCGATGTAAACAAAGCGGACGCAAGCGAGCTCGCAAACGAGCTACACAGACATACTTATGATTTACCTTCGTAATGAACCTACAAGGGTTTCTAAATGACGATGATCCCTCAAAACGCTTAATATTGAATCATCGCAATCCAATCAAAGACCTGAAACTAAGCATATCCCGGTCGATTCTCCGCAGTCTGTTGCTTCATACCCTTATCCCCACAAGAATAGCTCCTTTGTCCCAATGGCAGATCTTGGCATTGAGAATGGGAAGCTTGGATCACGAGATATATTTTTCCATGATTACTGCGCAGTTAAGTTCGACATTCGAGATATGAAGGTCGTTTACCTCGTTACCAATCCCTAAACCACTTCAGGCAATGCATTCAGGCTTTAGCATAACCCGAAGATGAATGTCTAGACTTTCTAGGAAGTCGATCGGACAGGTCGTCTCGGTGAAAAGGGGGCCCCGGTGGAAACATGAGGAAATTCTTCACAAATGTAAATTTCTCCTGGATTTCCAATTGCTAGTGCGCGGTGAACCCAGAGAAATCCATCTGATTTCTATTGTAGAATCCGAAGGGATCTCGCAAGAGCAAAGTGAGGTTCTCGAGAGAAGGAAGTAGAGGGGCGAGGGCTCTGAGAACGTCATGAGGATAGGTTATGGGCCGCGAGAGATCGTGAGTGACGATCCACACAAGGGTCTTCAGATAAGCATGATTTTGGAGGATTAATTGTGCATGTAGGCCCATAGGTAGGTATGTCGTCATGGGAATGACTGTTTTCTTCAGCTTCGTGGGCTTGTAGCTTTCCCGGGTACCATCTCGGACTCGAGAGCGAACTCGATGTTGCGCATGACCAAGGTTTCCAGATTTGGAATACCGTACAGTCTGACAGCCTCACTCCAATCGGAATGAGGCTTTGCGATGTTGAGGTACTGTACTGATGTAAATTTATTACAGTTGTCAAGAAAGTTTTGGAACGCCGGATCTTCGTCCCACGGGCCATTGGCATACATAGTTAAACTATTCATAGCTGAGAAGCTGAAGCATAAGTTGAAGATTGCAGCTGATTCCCTATTATTCTGTCGATGCCAGCTCGCGCGGACTTTCTTGACTCAAAGGAGACGTTCGGGGAAGCGGTTGAAGTGACCAACTATTTCTTCGAATGTATTACGGGAGGGTTCGCGCAAATGTAGGGCTAATTTTCGAATTGAGCGATATAGAAATGGGAGGGTATCCAGATTTAGCCGCTGACATGTTATAAATATGTTGAACAAATCATTATAGTCAAGAGCGTCTTTGAAGGACAAAATGGAAGTAAGAAGTTCATTTGAAAGATCCAAAAGCGACATACCTGTAGCCGTCTGCTCAGGCTGCTGCGCCGAGGAATTGTATATTTGCTTCAAATTTCGAAAGGAAAAGCGGTATTGGGGAAACAGACACCAAGAGGGAGAAGCACATTGATGTACCCTGTGCTTAGTAGGACTCATCAACTGGACAGTCGGGAAGATGGCTGAAGCGAGCCCCTGTAGAAACACAGGTTGAGACAGAATTAGATATACGGCGCAAGCCAACACTGCAGCGTAGCACATCAACATGGGTACATGGCGCCTGGCACGAACAAAACTCGTTGGATGGCGTAGACACACTTCATTATGAAGGATACGAAGTCTATGACTCTCGCGCGAAAACTAGTAAAATTAGGACATGTATCGTGACATGCAAAAATCAACTCCAAGGGGCTCTCAGCATCACGTTCAACTGTATGCCAGATGTCTGAAATGATGCTTTGACCTCTTGGGGATATTTCCACTCAATAGTTCCCGGTACGTCCATGAGCCTACCCTCATACATACGATTGACATCCCATGACCAGCATACATCTTCAGTCAAGGTGATTGTCGACAGCTGGGTATTCTGACGGGTTTTGTTCTTTGCCAACTCCAGTATCCAGTTTTAGTCATCCTCGCTCGATCCCTTGTTACGCAGCACCTGACAGTTTGGGTCAAAAACGATCTGACACTTGTCAGCACAGTGAACTGTCTGAAATGAAGAGATACCAACCTTCAGATTCTGAAGGGAGGCGGCTAGTCTGGGAGATAGGTCTCCACGATCGTGTTTGGGACTTGTAGTGGGGTAGTCCTCGCTAGTGTAACTCTCTCGTGGACCTTAAGAGATCTCAGGTTGACGAAATCAGAGAAGTACAATTGTTGCTTGTTCGACGTTGATTTGCAGTCACTCAGAAGCAACTGAAAAGTGGTGAGGGTTGATGCTAGGCATGACTACGCTTTAGAGACTGCATTAGGATAGAAATGACCATAGTAAAAACGAGGAAGTTGTATCGACCAGCGGAGGGTGGAGAGAAGAGGAAGATTGTGCAGTAAGTATTCCACGCAACGGCCTATGGGTAGAGCAGTAGTACGTCGAAATTCAATGCTTGTCAGCTTCGCGGGCAGGAAGTGTTCGGGCGACACGAAAACGGCATCGCTTGGAATGCTAAAGTCATCAATGACCAGTGTCGTCAGACTGGGAATCCTATATAGTCTTGATATGTCTGTTGAGGTCAAGCGTGCATTGAACATTTCCACGTGTAGTAGAGATAAGTATGTTGTGCCGCAGTCGAGGAAGGTCATTAGAGGCATATCAACCAAGGCTGCACCAGATGGGAAAATTATTAGAGCTCGTAATGAAGAGAAGCTCGATCAAAGCTCGAGAAATCCAGTGGCTGGATCAGGAATTGCCATATCCACTCTCACTCTGACTGTGGGGACCCAAGCGCATCGACCTGGGTGTTTGAAACAGTTCTTTGTCAACATTTCGTTTCCTTTCGTGACTGTAACTCGTTCTGCAGGAAGCCAGATTGTTACATCCCGGTATAAAAATGGGAGGCTTATCAAGTAGAGACGCTTGCATGATAGAACGAGACGGAAGAGATCACGTCTGGCAACTATTCCGGTACCAACGTGAGAAAAGATATTGGCAAGTATTTCCGTCGAAAGATCGAGTAGAGCCATGTCAGGCAAGTGTGACGACAGAAAGATGCTGAGACATAGGAGTAAGCAGAACCCCGAAGATGAATCGTGGCCGATAATAATGATCTGAACTGGTTTTTGGAAAGTTGAAGAGGAAAGGAAGTATTATGTTTAGGTACAAACGAAGATATTTGTTCCCCACGCTTAGTCATGATTGCCTACCAGACAGCTCAATCTCAGAGCCGTTCGGAGGCTTTATATTTACTGTGACCACTTTATACAGATGATGTATATTATTCTGTGCCTAATGCCCCGTAAACAACCAATTTTCTGATGCTCTAAGCATCACTAGAAGTTCAATAGCTGCCTTCTTGAATACAATTTTCACTTCATCTGGATATTCCCACACAATCGATGGAGCAAAATGTGATTCCGTTCCCCCACTGTTCATCATGGGCCAAGAGTAGCGTTTCGTCAAAGTGACCCTTTGAAGGCATGTTGCAGAGTGTACCTTGGCAAGAGAAAGAATCCATTCATAATTTATGTGTTCCAAGGGTTTAGTACGTAGGATATGTGCGCCGACGTCGAACGTTATCTATTAGAAAGATTAGTTGCGATATATCTAGGACTTAGGGGTACAGACTGTCAAATCCTGTAATAAGGACGGAGGTCTGTGCCGGAGATGCCCTCGGCGAATATTCGATCGTCTTGGCGAATACTGTTCGCTAATATAAATCGCTCATGTATTCTCAGACTTTCCAAAGCCGTAAAATCGGAAAACTCTAGTTCAGCATCGTTTCGGAAACCCCATCTGTCTACAAGCGAGAGGTGTAGATCCTGAAGCGTTGCCTTCAACGGAGACAGTACTTGTGATATTTATTGTGGTTTGAATTGGATGGTGTAATACTGTGTTTCGAGCGTCCAGACCAGAGTCTTCAAAGAAGTTATCGCTCGAAAGAGGACCTCTAATTGGATCCCATGGGTAGAGAATTTGTCCGGGTAACTTTGAGGCGTCTCAGGTTTGTTGGCAACATGTCCTGAAGAGTTGTGGCGTGAGGATCCTCTGATATTCTGAATTCTCTGAGTGTCAAAGTCTCGATACTGGGCGCAGCGCAAATCTGGAGTAGATCCTCTACGGTCTTGAGCGAATTACTGACTGCGACATCTCGGAGTAGTTCGAAGCGAGGAAAGCGGCCGATGAACTTGTGGAACGAGGCATCTTCATCCCAAGAACCAAGGCAGCAGAGAATCAGCCGATGGATTGTCGTAAACACGGAGATGGTATCGAATGCCTTGGCTGCTGCTTCATGCTTCCGACGATCCTACATTACGTGGGCCAATTGGACCCAAGATAGGCGCTCCGGATGCTTTCGAAAGTGCTCAATACGACAATCCAAGTAATGGGGCTCCGTTTCTCTGCACATCGGCGTTTGGAGGTAAACGAACTGATAGAGAAATGGTAGAGCGATGGTATTCAGTCGTTTGCAAGTCAAGAAAAACATCATAAAATTCAGTCCTTTCAAGAATACCAATAGTAGACAAAACGAGAACGAGAATCTCCATCGGCAATTGCAAGAGAGGCATACTATCGTTACCTAATATCTAGGAATTGTTTGGATTGAGTTGGAATTTTTCTTCTTGAACAAAAAACGAAGTTACGAAACTTATGAAGGCAAGATGGAGAGCGGGGAGATGAGTGAATAGGCACAACAACTGCAGACTCTGAAACGCCAACATAGCACCGGCTCCTGCGAAACACCAACAGTTCTACGCACATCCTGAGCACGAATACTTTTCTATGGAGGAGTCGTGCATATTCAAGCCGAGAACTATGCTAACGACTTATTCGCCAAGCCCAGCTATTCTTCCTCATGTACAACAGCAAGTGTCATAACTCTCAACCTAACTCCTGACCCCTGAAACGCGTCCTTAAGATCCATCGAGTATTCCCATTCTTTCCATCCAGCGTCATTCACAATCGTCGCAAAATCCAGTTCTGATTCCGAGTGTCCCCTCGCAATTTCTCGTGTCTCAATCAGAGTAATGCTGGAAAGAGCTTTGAACTTCGTTGATGGCCGGCGGGCTAAAGATATCAACCAGTCATGATTGTCTAATGTGTCCCAGAACGAGGCTTTGTTGTTGTATATTCTTGAGTCGAAGTAAATCTATCACGGCGCGTCAGTAGTTCACTCTCGAGCTTCTGCTTCCGTAGAAAAGTGGACGCAGTGATGTGGGAAAACTTACTGTCAAGCGTTCCAAAGATGGAGGAAGTCGGTCGTAAAGGTCATTGGGAAAAATAGGCTTCCTGCGCGGAAAGGCTAAATACTCGTCTATGTCTAAAACTCGTAGAGCTGTAAAGTCGGAAAAGTCCATATGGGCGTCACCGTCTGGCTGCGATGGGAAAGTCCCTGGGGCCGGAGCCTTCAAGGATTGATGAGCTAGACGCAGGTTGACTAGTCGTCGCTTCAGAGGTGCCAATGTTTGAGAGATATCCGAACAGTGCCACTGGGGGTCCTGATAGCTGTACGTTATCCAGCTGAGTGAATCAAGCGCCGGGTGGCGCGCGAGGAGGGCACAAGAATTGAAAGTAGCTGTTGGGCTGCTCGAGATGTCGAGTCTGGTGATATTTGTTGGAAAATATTCAGCAGCCTGATCGGGCTCGTCTGTCACTTCGAGGAGGTTTTTGAGAACGAAGGAATCAAGGTTGGGGACTGAGAATATGCCATTGATAGCGCTAACTTTGATGTTGTTCTGATTGAGATGTATCATGATGTGCCGCAAAGAAGATAGGTATTTACACTTCCTCAAGAAATGAGATAGTGGGTTGTTGATGATATGGATACCGATAACAGGACAAGCGAGGCTCCAACTCTGGAGAGACTCGAAACTTGAGACGAGATGGAAGAGCCATGCAGCATGTTTCAGAGACTTGCGGTGTGACAGTATAATATGAGCAGTGTGGACTAGAGAGAGATAGGTAGGTTGATGGTCGAAAGCTCCATGCAGCTGTTCCAGATTCACTGTTGTATTGCTTCGGACATCGATGAACCTTTCCAATGGGGTTATCGCCAGTTCGCGATACAACAGTGGTATACCGATAGCATGCAGCCGGTGGCATGTTAAGATGATCTGGAAATAGTCGCTGTAATTGAGTATATCGCTGGACAGAATCTGGATTATGATCTCCGTTGCAAGGTTGAGAAGCATGATTCTGGATGATTGACTTAGAGTATGAAACATGAAGCCTGAGATGAGGGGAGTGAGATTGCTTGTTTAGTCAGCATGTAAGCCACTGCATTCCCGGCCAATGAAGTGATTTGTTGGTTGACTACTTCAGCCAAATCTGTACGTAATAACAATTTTCCTTGGGATTGGCGAGCAAGTATATCAGAGAGTAACAAGAGTAACTTTTCTAGTGGCCCTGAACGTACAGTTACATTTGGGAGTGATGGAAAACCAGAAAACAGAAACATCTTAGCAAATGATGCACGTAGAATCGCTCTCGAATTAGCAGGCTTGAATACCTCAGACCATCCAAATATACCTTCGACCATGGATACGCTAGTGGACATCACTCGACGAATACTCGAAGGACGCTGTCTGGGCTGAAATGCGCCAAATCTTGGAGCAATCAAAGATGGAATAGATAGTTATCACTTACGTGCCCAGCATTGGCGATCAAACATTTCCAGCGGTGACGTTGGCAATTTCTATATATTATATTACCACTTCTTTGGAGCGCCCACAACCGTCCTAGAGAAGACGGCACTGGCAAGAGGTTCCTCGGCCTTACTCCTCTGCTTCGCTTTGATACCTGTCCTATCCGTGACGGGTGTGGCGTCAATAATATTATCGAATTCATCGTCATCTCCATTGTCCGAATCAGGCTCAACCTCAGAATCGTCCTTCAGTGGAACTGGCCGAGCTATCTTCTCTGGTTGCTTCTTCCCTGTGTCGGTAGGATTCGAGAATGGCTTGGCAGAAAGTACTCTTCTCCTCAACTCGGCCATTTCTTCTTCGTCGTCCTCATCCTCTGATATATCGAAAGGGTCTTTTTCTACTTCCGGCTCTGTAAGGTCGACCTTCTCTGGCTTCTTGCCTAGAAATATGCCATCAATCTCCTCGTCACTGCCTTCGCCACCTTCTTCCTCGTCTTCGTCCTCGTCGTCGTCTGAACTGACTGGCGCGCGGTGATTCGAGTTGCCTCCTTTCCACATATCCGTCTCTCCTCCATCCTCTCCATTGCCTCTGCTATCTGCATATTCCTTCTCCAGCCTCGCCATCCAGACCTCCTCCGCCTTCTTAATCTCTGCCTCGTCCTTGCATGCCGCGTATCTTTTCAATATCGATGAATTGATTTCCAAGAATGCTTCGCCGTACGAGAAAGGTGCAAGTATCTGTTCCGCCCAATCTGGATGTCCGCAGATATAGAATGCCGCAGCCAAAGCCTCCACGCAGTTCAATCTCCATGGCTTCCCATAATTGACACTATTCGCAGCGACTAGGTATGGTAATAACCTCTCGCATTTCCCTCCAATCTTTGGCCATGGCACCTCTTTTATCCTAGCCCAAGAACATTCCACGACAGCAGCTCCATATTGTTCCATGAGCTCTCGATCGGCGGGGGAGACTGTCTGCTTCGCATTCGGACTGATGATGACGCCGGAGTGCTTTTGACCAACGTGAAGCTCGCGCATAAGGCCCTGTCTCATCAATTTCTTGCCAGAACATCGCTTTGGATCGCAATGTCCCAGATCCCAACATGCTGCTTTGAAGGAGGGGCGAGATGCGGGGTGTTCTGAGTCGTCATCATCGTATCGTGGACCTTGTCTTCTGGGCGCATTGCTGTATTTCTTGCCTCCTCTTGAAGAGAATCCATCTTTCTTGTGTCGAACCATTGTGAAGTGTATGGATATATGTTTTTGTTTTAAGGTTGAGGCGAATGGTGGTTGTCGAAATGTAAATGTTCCCCTCTAAAACTTTATCTGGAGAGGCGGCAAGGTCCTGGTGTCGGCCTTCGCTTGGACCTCGCCCGTCAGCCAAGGCTTCACTTTGATACGAGAGCGACGAGCGACCACCTGGGCATCTGTCCAGCTCTCGTGTTCCCCCACCATCTTTCTGCGCCTCACTTTCGCAACAGCTCCTCGCGCACACCACGACCCCCAACTCTCCCCTCATAAGAATCTACAGTGGTGATAGCTATTTACAAACCTCCAGATGGAGGCAGCGTCCGCGAGGATGGCGGCCAGAGACCGCTTCAGTGTTATGGGGGATCCGGGCCCCTCGAACCTGCAACGATACATCCAGCAAGCCTGCAGCCCCGAGAACTTCGAGCCAAACCTCGCCGTCAATCTCGAAGTGGCAGACCTGATCAACTCGAAGAAGGGCAATGCGCCTAGAGAAGCTGCCGTGGCAATCGTCAACTATATCAACCATCGCAACCCGAATGTTTCCCTGCTAGCTCTCAACTTGTTGGATATATGCGTCAAGAATTGCGGATACCCTTTTCATCTTCAGATCAGTACAAAAGAGTTCTTGAATGAGCTCGTGCGGAGGTTCCCCGAGAGGCCGCCGATCAGAGCGACGAGGGTGCAGATGAAGATCTTGGAGGCAATTGAGGAATGGCGGGGTACAATATGTCAGACTTCGCGGTACAAGGAAGACTTGGGATTCATTCGGGATATGCATAGGCTGCTAAGTTACAAGGGATACGTGTTCCCAGAGGTCAGAAGAGAGGATGCTGCGGTGTTGAACCCCAGTGATGTGAGTACCGGGAGACAGAAGGAGATGTGGCATTTACTGACTCCTGTAGAACCTCAAATCTGCCGAGGAGATGGAGGAAGAAGAGAAAGCTGCTCAATCAGCAAAGCTACAAGAGTTGATTCGGCGGGGTGGACCTGAAGACCTACAGGAGGCTAATCGATTAATGAAAATCATGGCGGGGTACGACACTCGACAGAAGACAGATTACCGGGCGAAGGCAGCAGAGGAGGTCGGGAAGGTCCAACAGAAAGCTCGACTATTGGAGGAGCGTCTCGAATCCTTCAAGGCAGGAGATGTGATGACTGAGGGAGACGTTTACGAGGAGCTGGCTTCTGCACTCCAGAGTGCTCACCCCAAAATTCAGAGGATGTGCGAAGAGGAGTCTGATGATCACGAAGCTGTGGCGAAATTACTGGAGATCAACGACAGCATACATCGCACTGTGGAGAGATACAAGCTTATGAAGAAGGGTGATGTAGAGGCTGCTGCCAAGATTGCGAAGGGGACTTTGGGCACTACTACAGGTGTTAGCAAGAATGCTGACAACGAGCTCTCCCTGATTGATTTCGGTGGAGATTTAGAGACCAACGGAAGTAGCTCGGAAGCTGCTGCAGCCCCAGCTGGGCAGCCTGGTGGACTTGAAGATGATTTATTAGGGCTGTCTATGGGAGAGAGTAGCTTTGGGCAAGGTGGTGGGATTTCACTTGGATTTGGGAACAACACAAGTAAGTTTGTGAAACTATTTGCTCGAGTCTCTACTCACGTACAAAGATCTCCCAGGTCCAGCATTAATCTCCTCCACAGTAGACCACAGTACAGCGAGAGGACCAACTCCGACTCGGTCTCCAGCACCTCCTCAACCACCCGTCAAACCGGACTACTCTTCGTTCTCTGCCTTCGGCTCCTCAAATGCCAGCTCCAAACCAGCAACTCCACAGCCATCACTTTTCCAACAACAGCAAGCTCTTCAACAACAGCAATTTTTGCAATCTCAAGCCCAAGCATCAAAACCTCAGCCACCAGTCGATCCTTTCGCGGCACTTGCGTCGCCACGCCAGGCAACGCCACAACAAGCTACACCATCCATGTTCGACTTCGGAAATCAACAAGCTGCCCCACCAGCACCAGCTGCCGCAGATGACGACGAATGGGCTTTCTCATCAGCATTACCAGAGGGCCTACCTGCGTCAAATACCATTCAAGTCAGCGAGACAGCTCTCAGTATCTCATTACACGCCGCTCGAGAACCGCAAACACCATCAGTCATTACCATGTCGATAACGTTTTCAAGTAAATCCGACCAGCCGATATCTGAATTGACGTTTATGGCGGCAGTAACAAAGGTACAATTTCTTCTTCCACTCTCATACCGCTTTTACCGCCTTTCAAAATTCAAAGATACAATACTGACTCTGCTCAGGGCTACTCCCTCAAACTCCAGCCACAAACAGGACGCCGCTTACAACCTCACGAACAAGGCGGCGTCAAGCAAGTCATCCACTTGAACGGTGTAGAGCAGGGGAAAGGTGATTCGGTGAAGTTAAGGTGGAAGGCGTCATATAAGGTTGGCACGCAGCCGGTGAATGAACAGGGCGAGATTTCGTCGCTGGGCATTGCGTGATTTTGGTTGATAGATTACCTACCCTTCAGTAGAGAGAAAGAATGGAGAGATGAGTGATGAGAATATGAGAAGACCAGAGATGAGGAAATGACAGGCGATTGGTGATAGGTGATGGTGATAGGTGATAAGTGATAGGTGTGAGAATTGATGATGAAGTGGCCGCGACCGACATTGAAACGTTCCAGGGCAGGAAAACAGTTCTTCCTTGTTGTAAATGCCCGTAAGGTAAGATGAAATCGATGAGCGTCTCTCATTCACGGAGCCTTCACCCAAGTCTCACTCGTTCGGCAGGATTTGCCAGGCGAGTGCGCAAATAAGCAATTTCTTTTTTAGGATTACCTCACTTTCACTTTTTGTCACCTAAATCCTTCCTCACGATCCTCCTCTTCTCTTCTTTCTCCATCTCAGCACATGCCCTAATCTACCCTACCGAACCCAGCCAATTGCCGCTCGCCAGCCGGGCAAGACAGGCAGGCACTGCAAGAAGTGAGATGTTTGTGGACTATTATCTGGTGTTCTTTGTAGGCATTGAAGTGCTGCAGTGTTGATTGTTGATTGTTAAGGTGTGGATGTGTATCAGGAGGGATGATGGATGGATGGTAGGACCGTTTTCTTCTGTGGGTATGGTATGTGGTAGTGAGATAGATGATGCGATGAGGAGGAATAGGTGAGGATGAGATAAGATGATCGACTGATTGCTTCAGTTCTTCAATGAGCCAGCCAGCCCAGCATGGCAGCAGTTGGTGACCCGGAGTCGCTTGGTTCAGCTCCCACAGACAGTTTAAGAGTAAAAACGAAGCAAGAGAAACAAGAAAAGGCCAAGAAGTTCATGAATCATGCTCAAGTCATATTTGACCACGATCATCTAACCAAGGACCTTTTTCCACAGCCGGGCAAAAAGGATCTACCTAGCAGTATAGCCACCATCAATAACGATATCCGCCCCAGTAGTATACGTACTAGCATCCGAGCAAAGATAAACATACGCCCCCTTCAACTCCTTCGCATCCCCATTCCGTCCCATAGGAATCATACTCATCCACAAATCCTGGACCTTCTTATCAACAAAATCACTCAGACCCGTATCGATATACCCGGGACTGATACTATTCACCCTCGCAAAGCCCCTCCACTCATTCGCCAAGCTCCTAGCCATATGGATACACCCCGCCTTCGCAACATTATAACTCGTCTGCTCTTGAGGGAAGTTCGCGATATGGCCGGACATCGATGCGGTGATGACGAAGGAGCCGGTTCCCCGCTCTTTGAAGTGTGCGCCGACGGCCTTTGCGCAGTGGAATGTGCCGTTGAGATCGGTTTGGATTACTTCGTTCCAGGCTTCGACGGTGCCGTCGAGGATGCCGCTGTCGGCGGTGCGCCCGGCGTTGGCGATGAAGGCGTCGATTTTGCCGAATTCTTTGATTACGTCTGCGACGAGACCGGATACGGACTCCCAGTTGCCGACGTCACACTTGTAGGCTTTGACTTTGACGCCGTATTTTTCGGCGAGTTCTTTGGCGTTCTTCTCGCCGCCTTCAGGACGGGATGCGCTGTGGGGGAGGAGTGTTAGTTTGTGTTGTAGGTTGATAGGGATAGGATTTAATTGGGTGGATTGGTGGGGTGGAAGATGGAATGAGGGGAAGGAGAAGAGTGGTGGTGATCACTCGGGTTTGGCGGATATGTAATGTGATTGAGTGTTGGTGTTGGAGAAGTACACAATTGAGATGCTTACTATGTGATAGCCAAGTCTGCACCCATCTCAGCACAGCCGCGAGCAGCTTCAATACCCATTCCTCTAGGTCCGGAAGCACCGGTGACGACGACGACCTTGCCCTTCAGAGAGAACATCTCCGCGAGGGAGTCGGTCTTTGGGATATCGATAGGCATGTTGAGAGTAGGGTGTGTGATGGATTGACGGAATTGATAGTGAGTTGATGAAGAGGGAGAAATGGTATGAATTCAGAAGAAGAGAAAAAGTGCGAGACAAGCTGTACTTATCTTTATGTAGCGCGTACTTCTCTCAGCATGAGCTCATGGTGGGGTAGTAAGTGGAGGGGTATCTGGCTGTGGCATGACGTTGAACCAGCAGCAGCTTTCCGTTGGTTGCCGGATAGTGCAGAAGAAACCTCCCGACTGGTCCACTGTTACAACCTCTTGGAGCCCAGCATCAGATTAAGTAACGTTTGACTTAGTAAGTGCGTTGCATGGAGAGTTTTGATACGATACGGCAGAGCTTGGTGGGATGATCTGGCCAAGAGGCTTGTTTAGTCCCGCTCTTCGCGTTTTTGAGGCGTTCAGTGGTCGAGATCATATACCGTTTTGGTGAGGAAACTTTAATTGCTTCTTAGATTCAGGGGATGGCATGGGAGCAATTGGTGCAATGCATACTGGTTTCTTGTTGTGGTAGACAACAAGGTGCTTGATACTTTGCTTGGAGTGAAGTGTCGTTGGAGCGAATCCTCGAGTGAGGGGCATCATGCAGGAGGATGACATCAGGGTTGGACATTTCCTTTTTGCGGTTAGATCGGGAGGACCCCTCTATTCGCACGTGTGAGAAGAACGTTATAGAAACAAAACATTTAAAGGTAACAATCATGCGCCCAGACTATCGACTTTCACCGGAGCCCTTGAACACGGAGTGGGAGGTTACAAGAAGAAGAAAAAAAAGAAATATAGGTACCCTAGTACGCAAAAGCAACCGGTGATCATCACGTGCTCTATTCTTGGATTTTCTCCTTTACAGATCCTGTCTCGATTCACAGCCCTTCGACATGATCGCCGAACGAAAGTTCATTCTAGAGCTTCGGTCCATATTCCTGGCCTTCAAAAGCAGATTCGTGGGCCCAGAGCTCATAGCCAGGTGACACCTAGTGACCCTCCTAGCGAAGCGCTCAATCAACCAACCACCTTGTCCATCGCTTGGACACATTCCAGCGTACCCAAAGCACAGGAAGAAAAAAAAGAAAAGTATGAAAAGTAGAGACTAAATACAGCGCCCCCGAGTCCAACAAGCGGTCCATTGCCCGTGACATGGTATCGACTCGTTGTCTAGCTCTCAATTTCAAACGAACAACGCCCGGAAAGCAACTGGCGGCTCAAAAGATCGAAGAAAGCAGAAATGAAATGATACAAGACATATGTGAGGGTTAAGTAATTCAACGTGGGTATGCATCTCGGACACTTCTCGCTATGATGACTCAAGGAGCTGACAATGTTAAAGACTTGACGATGTGTAGACATAGATATATGGTGGAGGAATTGATCAAGAATCAACGAATCTGTACCAGCCAGGCGAAGATGGACTAGCAGTCTCGACTTCGCAAAGAGACATTGTAAGGATGCATGTGTCTACAACCACCGATAAACTTTGATGCTGACAGCCCACAGTCTACTGGTATTCTCTCAACACGTCAGTTCAAGTCCGGAAGCGGCTTAGCACGTAATGAGACGTTGCCCGCGAATATCTTCATATTGCCATGGAGGTCCATAGCATGAAGCTGTTATCGATCACTGAAAGACAATCATTGAGACTAGCAGCAATCGTAACTCCACCTCCTCGCTCATAGGTAAGTTTCAATTTCTCTGTTCCCTTAATTACCGTTCATCCTGCCGACCTAATCTCATTTCGGCACCACCAGGCACTAAACGGTTCTCGCCGCCTCCCACCACCCAGATATCTCAACACATCAATTACTCGCTCATCTTGCAATATGCCACACGAGAAGCTAATGCATCGGCATTGATCGATGTGCATCGGCAGAAGTAGAAACGGGAAGGTGGGAAGGCGCGGATAAGCTTTTCGATAAGCTTTGCCGAGGAGTGTGGGGTTGTTCCTTTCTCGGTCCCGGGTCGATCTGTGAAAGTGGTTTGGAAGAATGGGGATATAAGGGAGACGAGGATGCTAATTGGTGGGGGTGAAATTGACATGGGAGATCTGGGAGATCTGCATGCTGCGGGTGGAGGTCAGGCTCCTGCTTCTTCTGGATTGAGATCCGGAAAATGGGAGTTGTCTCCCTATCAGATTCGCGGGATCAAGCATGCCTTTTCTGGAGCTTATGATTGCTTGAATTCCGCACAATATACCTGGATTCCAGGAAACAAGAAGTATATAGCTTCCGTGTCTTCTCGGCAACACAAAACCAGAAGATCAGACCCTAGATTTTCTTCTCATTTCCATACTCTAATTACCCAAAATGCAACTTCAATTTTCAACCTCCATCCTGCTTCTGGCATCGTCAGCTCCCATCGCTTCAGCTTGGGGCACGCTCGGGCACGACACAGTCGCATACATTGCTACGAATTTTGGTTAGCCTCATCCTTCTCCGCATAATCGTTCATGCTAACAAACGAAAGTATCTGCAGCGA
Source organism: Cadophora malorum (assembly GCA_017365405.1). Lineage (NCBI taxonomy): Eukaryota > Fungi > Ascomycota > Leotiomycetes > Helotiales > Ploettnerulaceae > Cadophora > Cadophora malorum. The sequence continues at coordinate 49,057 of JAFJYH010000069.1, forward strand.
CAAAAACCTACTTCCAAACAATTCTAGGCGACACAAGCACCGACTACCTGGCATCAGTTGCAACATGGGTTGGTGGTCCCTTCCGGCTCTCGCTTCCCACGTCCTTGTCTCCTCTCTCTCATTATATACCAAGTGTAATCATCAGCAAAAATATGGCCAAGCTAACCCTAGCCCAGGCAGATTCCTACCGCTACACTACAGCGGGCAAGTTTTCTGCTCCATTCCATTACATCGATGCACTTGATAGTCCGCCCTCGTCATGTGGCGTCGATTATACTCGAGACTGTGGAACGGGAGGTTGTGTTGTTAGTGCTATCAACAATTATGTGAGTCTGATCTTCGAAGAAGATGATGTTGTGGAGAAGTTTGCGCGCCCATGATAATGGATAGCGGGATGTAGAGTAAGGAAAGGGGCTGACAGAATGTAGACTACTAGAGTCAAGACTACGAGCTTGAGTTCTGCTGAGAGAATTATTGCTGCGAAGGTTTGCTTTCCTTCGAGCCCTATGATAGAAGGGATCACTAACAATGGAATGAACAGATGCTTATTCACGTAAGCCTAAAGCTTTTCCAATCCCCCTCTTCTTGGCATCTTAATCCAAGTACCCTTCTCTGCGCTTTCTCGGCTTCTGGTCCGAAGACATGTACCGCCGCCCCAAGCGGATTTTCTGAAGCTAATTGATCATATTTTGCAGTTCATCGGCGACATCCATCAGCCTCTCCATGACGAAAATCTAGATGTAGGAGGCAATGATATCGATGTAACATTTGACGGTGCTTCTACTAACTTACATGCAATCGTACGTTTCCCCTGATCCCAAATCCCAAACTTCGAGGCCATACCTGCCTGCCTCCCCAGCATCAATTAAATAACTCTTCCCTCTCAGTGGGACACCGCCATCCCCGAAAAGCTCGTCGGCGGCTACTCCCTCGCCTACGCCAAAACCTGGGCCACGAATCTAACCACCGGCATCAAGACTGGCACTTACAAAAGTGCCTCTGCATCCTGGCTCACGGGCATGAAACTCTCTGACCCTGTAGCCAGCAGCATGATCTGGGCGAAAGACAGTAATGCTTTCGTGTGCAGTGAGGTGATGCCGAAGGGTGTGAGCCCGCTTGAGACGGTGGATTTGGGGGGAGGTTATTATCAGAGTGTGGTTGGGACGGTGGAGTTGCAGGTTGCGAAGGCCGGGTATAGACTGGCTGCTTGGTTGAATTTGATTGCGACTGGCGTTACGGGATTGTGATTGAGGGCAGAGAGACGAGAGAGAAATAAAGGGTGGCGGAAGAATCGTTGACAAAGTGATCTTTGGTTTGCTGGATCCCGGTTCGATGTAAACAACTGCCCTGAATTCGGTGTTCAGAGGGGGGCTAGCGTGAATTAGCCGATGGCACGTGCAGTAATGAGATCCTGAGTTCCAGAGTTCCGTCTTCCCAAATCTTCCAAAATATTTGCCCGAAGTCCTTTACATATCTATCTATGAAAAGATCTCTAACTTGACATGTCAGACAAATACGGGTCATCGATACAGTCCACTATGGCGTCTGAACTGCTTGGTGGTAGTCATGAGACCAGGTAGATTCTTTGGCCCCCAAAAGCCCACATGAAAGCCTGACAATCATCTAGCCCGAGAAGATCGATCAGGCGCACTGCTCACCTTGTGATCTTAGCAAAGGCACGGCATGAAGAGTCTTCAGCCTTGGCTCTCAGTCCTATTTTGATGTTGACAGCTTCATCGACTTCAGAATTACCAAGAATTCGGATGTCGCCATGAGACGATGAAGGCGAACCCCACGAGCAGCTAGCAAATCATAATTTTATACCAGTCCAACTGGTCGGTCAATGAAATCCTCGACAGAAGATAAACACGCTGCACCGTTGTCGTCCAATCTTCGGACTACACGACCGCGGCGTCTCTCTGCATCATCGAATTGCGTGCCAGCGAATGCTTGTTCCCCCACATTGGGTCGCTTCGTCTGAATGCTTCTTATCGGATATTCTAAATCCAAACTTACCCTTCGGAAAGAGTTCGATAATATCTGAGTCCTTTCCAGCCTCGATCACTCAGCTCTGCCAGCTTGTGCTACCTTTCCAGTGGTGTGATTGGTTCACGTGAGTGGAGCCTGTTGCCTGCATGAGCATCTCTCACGACAAGAACGTCTTCAAGGTTTCAAGCTATTTTTGAGCAGTTCATTCTTCATCGTATCTGGCCAAAATGGCAGAGGTCTTCGGGATCGTTACCGCGGTCCTAGGCTTGCTCCCCCTCTGTCGAGGTAAGTTCCGAAAGCACACACCGATTCCTCCTTCTCGTCTGCCATACTGAGTCGCCGAAGATGGAATAGGAATGATTAAAGATGTCTTTGACTCTGCGAGAACTCTTGAACTGGCAGTAGGAAGATTAGAGCTGCAGCAAGATGTGAGAAGTCCGATTCCGACGAGCACTTTTGCCAGCGAGCTGAACACACGTGACTAGAGATTTGACGAATGGAGAGACATCTGGCAGGATGAAGATGGAGAACCGGACATGAAGTTCGAAGCGTACGCGAAAGCCAATCCGGCTGCTGGAAAGAGAGTATTGCGTCAGCTCGCGTTAATGTCGCAAGCTCTATGTGATGCTCATGCTCTCGAGGATAAATATGGCATCAAGCCAAGTCATTGGCCTGACCGGGTACGACTTTTTTCCTCACTTCAGGCAAGCTGCTGCTTACCATATTAGGAGTCGAAAGATCTTTCTAGGTTTCGACTACGAGAAGGGGAGAATCTCACGCTTGAAACGCAAGGAATATTTGTCGAGCGATGCAAGATGAACATGTCCTTCATCAAACGCTGCAAATTCGTCTTCAGGAAGAAAGACGCCGTTTGGACGAGCCTGATCGACCTGATCAAAGAGTACAATGAGAACCTCGCTACATACGGTCCGAAATTTGATCTAGAGAGGATGCTGAAAGGAGAGTTCGATATTCTGCGGAAGATGCAACTTGCGGAGTTGAAGCGGAGAGCTGAAGCCGCGAGCTACGAAGCGAGACACTCCTTACCCGATGGTAACAATGTGGCACGCTATCAAGATATGTCTCTCGCAGCGCAATTCAGCTCTGTGGTAAAGTACGAAAGAAAGCATGCTGCATACAAGTTTACTATGAGGGATTTCCGTCTAGATCCTTCCTATGCTGTCTCGTCATCTGGCTCATCTACTATGGCACTTCTGTTTGACTATCCCGTTCGCAAAGAGAATCGGGTGGTGTTGATCGAATGGATTGATAATCTTGACCGTGATCAAGAACGAGATACGAGGATAAAGACCCTCATGCTGGCGACGCCCAAACCTGACCGTCTGCTGCTCCCGAAATGCTATGGCATGGTAGAAGACCCAATTGCGAGGAGATATGGACTTGTGCTCGCACCGCCGTCACATATCCGCTCCAACTTACCACAGATCTTGCCTGCAGGTGCCATTTCACAGAAACGAATGCCAGTATCGCTGACTGAGCTTTTGGAGAAGAGACATCCCGCCAATCAAGAGATCTTAGACCTCGGAATCCGGTTTCGCTTAGCTAAGAAACTGGTTGAAGCTGTCAACATGATGCATTGCGTCGGCTGGGTCCACAAGTAAGTACTGCTGTCTGATGGACTACCATAATGATTCTAACAAGAAGTCTCAGAAACATTCGTTCCAACTCCATTCTCTTCTTCCCAGCAGCCAACATCCCCTCTCACGGCCCACCAGGCCCAGCGTCCGGAATTCCTCAACCCCTGGGCTTCGACAATCCCCTCTTTGTCGGCCTCGGGAACGCCCGTATGGACGATCTAATCAGCGACCCCGACCCTTACTACCCGTCCGAACACGAACCAATCTACGTCTCCGAGCACGGCCAACGCCTCATCCGCATTCACTCCCCACATCACGGTCCCGGCAACGAAATCTCCATGACCCGCCGCCCGAAGGACATCAACCTCGACTACTACCAACACCCCGACAAACGTTGGAACCCATCGATCCGATACTCTCGTGCTCATGACTTCTACAGTTTGGGATGCGTATTACTGGAGATTGGACTCTGGGAACCTCTGCATGAGGTTGTGGATGTTGAGGATGAGGATTTTGAGAGGGTGAAGAGGGGCTTTCAGAGTTTAACATTGAGGCTGGATGGGCTTGCAGGGTCGATTTATGGTGGTGTTGTGAGGAAGTGTTTGGCTGTGGGCACTAGAGAAAGGAGTGAGGCGGAGGGGAAGGAATTGTCGAGGTTCTTTGCTGGGGTTGCGGCGGAATTGGATAAGTGTTGGGCTTGAAGTGTGTTTCATTGTCGAATATGTCTCAATATTCCTACTAGTATGTAGTGATTGGTATAGTCTTTGTTATTTAGTGCCCTGGAACATGCGTTCGGTGTTTGAATCAGCAGGGAGGATTGAGACTGGTGAATCAACATTGTGAAGTGTAACTTAGTGCTCGAGATAGCTCATGAACTTTTGCTAGAAGAATTTAAAATAAAAAAAATTGGCTTCTCGTGAATTACCTTATCACAGAAGCTCTTAAAGTACCAGGCATGCTTTGAGATTGGACTTTAAGGTTAGTGCGATTCCTTTTTTTTTCTTTTTCTTTTTGGCCAGAATCACCATCAGATGGGGTGGTTTGCGAAAGCGTGCCGACTCTGCATCGTGTACTTTTCAAACCTCGACTTCCAACCTCCCTCTTGTCCTTCGATCTCAAGATCGTGGAGCAAGATTTCGCACAGTCCCGGTACCACAATCGACAACGATGTCGCTCCTTGATCTCTCGAACGAGATCCTTATCCATATCTTCTCATATGATTGTCTGAGACGATCTGACCTACGGTGCGCGATTCTAGCGTGTCGTCGGCTGTACGCTCATCGGCCTTCCCTTCCTCTATCTCGAAGTCTGCATCGGCGCTCTACCAAATCATGTCATTGCAGGGAAGCTTATTGAGAATGTTGATAGGTGTTTCAAGCACTCGGCAATGTACCCTGCTCACCTCTCGCTGGTGCGTACGGCTGAGCTCTATTGGGAATCCGACTGTCCAGGACGGACGAACAGGCTCTTCGACCTCCTTTCAAGATTCTCATCAATCCGAAGAGTCATTATAGCGTACGCCTACCCGGGATTCACTTCAGACCAACTGATACCTCATGCGTGGGCTTTCAAGAAGCCTCTCAGTCTCCACCACGTCAAGCTGGTTGGTTCCTCGAGTACTTATGCGAGTATATCGGCCCAGGATATCGCAACGCTGGTTTTTTCCCTCCCAAACCTTGAGACCTGCTCCTTGGAGGATCTTAAATGCACTAACTGGAAGGAGACGAATCCTCTTACCCGCCTACAACCCTCACCAAGCTCGAGTTCTTAAAGAGCACCTCACTCCCGCGGGGACCTCTTATCACATCGCTTCTCATGTGTCATCCGGCGCTAAAGACACTCATCTGGATAGTACGGACAGCCGAATCTCTTCAATTATGGGGCTTCAAGGCTATCGATGAGGCGTTCTTACCACTCAAGCCCCATCTCCTCGATCTGCTTCTCACGCTCAAAGGTCGACTGACCTCGATTCAAGACCGAGAACGCAATAGCAATGATCGATTGGACTTTCGGCTTTCACTATGCTGAAGAATCTGGAAATGATGAAAGGCTCGCATATATCTCATCGCCAAAGCCCAGAACGCGGCGACCTGCTCCGTTCGTATGGAGACTCAATCGAGCCGATCTCCCTCGGAGACTTCCTGCGTCTTTGGAGACATTGACTGTTTGTTTCGCCCTCTATTTTCATTTACTCATTTAGATTGGCGCGGTACACTGATTGTCGCTGCAATCATAGATACATTTCGATCCATGATCGTACGTTCTAAAGAACCGGTCTTCGAAAAAAAAAAAAAGGCAAGACTACTCCAGGTTATTGGCACTTGCAAAGCGTAAGGCGACGCATCTTCCGAGGCTCGTCAAAGTCGCTCTCATAGAGAGGTTGGTTTGGGAATATCAAGATCGTGATGTTACAGTTCTGAGATTTAATCGCTCTCAAATCTGTCAGTCATATCGGAGGCTGCTCTTGGCACGGCTCTCTTAAAAAATACCCCGCGCTCCAGCACGACCTTTGTGATTTCCAGCAAGCGCTAATTCATGAAAGAATCTCTATCGTTCCAAAGACTCCGCGAGTATCCTGCCGATGCTTTACCTAGTCATTCTTCTCCTCTCCCAGCCCAGCTCCGATACCTCAGCAGGTAAGGTGACAGGCAGCCAGCCACTTACACTAGTCACTTTTGGTGCTGATTGCGGATGGAGAGCCTTTTTTGATTCCGGAATACGACGTAGCCAAGCTCACCCGTGGTAATATTCATTTGACTTTTGAGTCCCAGTACCTGCATTAGAAGACCCGTCTCCGGGAAGCCTGTCCTTGTTGGCGACGTATGCGGATGTTCATCCGAAAATATTCGATATCTTGATTGCAGGGGAGCGTTCCCTTTCCAAGATTTGACGGCTCATTTGGGGAATTTGTTGCGATAATTTGTGCGACTGTTCGGTGATTGAAATTCTCAATTTCGTGTTAACTTATGTCATCTACAAACGGCGTTCTGTCCAATTTTCTATCTCTACTACAGTAGTGCCATGTTTTTGGTAACGACGGAAAAGGTACCAGATCCTTTCAAGGTTTTTAGCTTTCACGTGAGGACATCTGAAACATAAAAGATGTCAAAAACATGTGTTGAACTTTATCTGAACACATAAAACCATCGATCCACAGCAGTCCAAAGTCAATACTCCTAGTTTATTGTATCGCGCCAAAAACGGCTCCGGGGAAGTAAGACCAGATCACCATCGGGCACCGTAGGTCGTTTACTAGGTCGTTTGATTGCGCCATACAATGCGCACCAAGGTCCCCCCCGTTAGTATTTTCGGCACTTGGCTGGCCGTCACCCTTGCGTTATGTCTCGCTAGAATCCCATCACTATCACATCACTAGCGGAACGCTGCTGCACGGTTTGCAACCAATCCAGGTCTTGGCCAAATTATATGTCGCTTGCTTTTAGTGTACATTCCTGAGAAGCCTTGTTCTGATGCTGACTTTGGAAGTTGACAATTTTTGTGGGTAGCCCCTTCTCCTTGCATTTCTTCCTTCACGTCATGACATTTCCATCCACTTTCATTATCTTCCAAACACAAATTTGGGGAATCATAACATTCATTCAAATCGCTCGTTAGAAGCAATAAATGCATTTTTTATGGTCGCATCGATTCATTACTTGCCATCCATTGACTCACCCGGACAGTGCTTGAAGTGACCGACTGGGACCAATTCGTATGTACCCACCGACCGTCATGGCGATCGAGAACATCATTCCGAAACCTTCAAATTCCAGCTACCAAGACGTGTCTATCATCGCCAGGGCTTCACGAATGGTACTAGCGCTGGACTGGAAGGAACCCGTCTACATCAACACGCTACTCGTCATCTGCATCGCCTTCCTAATTCAATCAGCGTTGAAGTCAAGGAAACGGATGCGCAGATTAGAAGAAGAAGTCCGAGATGTTGTTGAGAAGTGGAATGATATGGAAAGGCAAATTGATGAACTGAGAGAGGAAATGAGAATTTCTAGGGAAGAGGATCGAGAGGAAAAACTGTGTTTGGTGGAAAACGTCAAGCAGGTTATGAGGCAGAGGACTCTCAGCCCAGATAGAGGTAGCGAGTCCAACGATATCGACACCGGATTCTATCAGCGTAGCGATGCGACTACGAGTAGCTCGGAGGACTTGGTAGATGACGAGCGGAACGACGTGGTGCAGAGACTTCCAGAGGACGACACATCATGTCCGTGGTGTTCGCATGCTCACTTGTTGAAGCTGGGTGACTGCGCTGGGGATGACACATGCGATGGATCGGTCCACATACCGTACTGTCCAAGCTGTTTTTATAACGAGAAGCAACTTCATGGTCAGGTGCAGCAGGAGCTTCATTTGAATGATGGCACAACGACCGCGGCCGAAACGGCAAGCAAAGAAGTTGGTACAGAGTCATTGGATGATTGATAGTGATATCCTTCAAGAAAATTAAACATGCGATTCAAGACTTTGCGTGTTTGTGGCACAGTGAGTAATGTCTGAGTCAATGTTTAGTTCCCGCTTCGGTATCAAAGTTGACCCTATTAGCGACGTCTGGTACGGACCATCCGCGATAAAGCCGTCAACACACCCAAGCCAGATAGTCGAAATCCTGATCACCAGTCCAGATAAAAATCATGAATCTATATAGTTTCCATACGACTTTGATTCGATACCCATTTCTTCATCCATCCGCAAATACCCTCCTTCGAAGTCCACGTCACCAAACTCTTCTGTCACTTTCAGAAATATCGCCTCAATATCCAGTCATCGAGTTCTATCGACCAGAAATCCATGCAAACGAGCGGCAATCTATCAAACCCAATGATTCATCCAACAAACCAAAGTGCCATGTCCTTCGCCTCACAACAAGCCTCAATGGCCAATACCGCCGCAACAACATTCACGAAAGTTACCAAGCGCATGTTTAAAGAAATTCCTCCAACTCCCTCGAGGCCTACACTTAACACAAAGGCTCCTATTCGCATACCATCCATCGAGCTCTACGGCTTCAAGCGCATCATGACATCGCCAACCGTCCTAAACACCACAAGCGAGATGTCCAGACCCACAATCCTTCCACTGGCGGGATTCAAGCAGAACAATGCCACGAACCTCTACAGCACAGACGCTTCAGCTGAAATACCAAGTGCGACAGGCAATACCAACCCCTGGATCACCGTTGGATTCATCGCGATCGTCATTGTTGGCGTTGCGATGCTGGTTTCCACAATTTCGGTATGCTTAGAAGCGAGAAAGAAGGCCGCCATCGCTCAACGACAGAAGGAAGAAGAAGAGGCGGAAGAAGCGAGGAAGGTGAGGTTAGCGTGGTTGAGACATGTCAGAGTTGAGCTGAAGGATTTGGGTGAGATCATGAAACCTGAGCGCGCTGTATTATGAGATTGGCAGTGGGGCCAAGGAGACGGTATCGGAACGGATATGTAAGACGATATTGAAGCTATACCATTAAAGACAATTATTATACAATTACTACACAATGGCTTTGTGATCCGAGAAAGCCTCGTAGGCATTCCATTGAATTCTTTGATATGTGTTCGCCTGATCATGAGCGAAGTAACAACGAAGGAATCTTTATGAAAGCAGCTGTGCTTTGTCAAAACGTTCAAAGGTTCAGACTTGGTGCAAGCTCTTATTTACTGACTGAAGTCATGTTTTGAACTTCTGTGAGTACATCAGTTCAATTGACATCTGAAATAAACCAAGATGGTACCTCTCGTCATTCTCCCGTCCCGTGCCATGTCACAGGCACCAGAAACAATTCCACAACCTGACCTACCAACACCCGAGACAGTTTCCCAAAGTGTTTCCCAAGGAGATCCAATAGCCAAGAAGCAAGTCACACGTATCTTCGAACCCATCTGGGAAGATGGCATATGCACATTCGTCCTCAATGAAGCCGCCAGAGCAGCCGACCGGAGACACCTAGCCGAAGCCGTCGAGCCCATCCTCCACGAACACAGACTTCTCACCGACACGGAAATGCGAGAGAACGGTCTCATCGAGGTCCAGCCCGATAAAATGTACTATTTCACAGTGCCCTCTGGTCGGCATCCAGGTGTAATCAGACTCTCGGCACAGTGGCTGAAGGACCATGGATTTCTCGACCGTCTGGCTGTGCTGCGAGAATTTTATCTACAGAAGGAGTTCAGAGACAAATTGATGTATTTGTGTAAGAAATATGTTTCTCATGCTTGGAAGAAGAGAGGGACGGCGTATACGATGTCGACGACAAATATGAAGCATCATGGAGCGAATACAATTCAATTAGGGCGGCTTTTGAAGCACGCGGATGTGTTACCTGGGGTTAAGAAATATTTGATTGAGCTTACTTCGATCATTGCGGAGGTCACTCAACTTGCCTTTCCGGATATTGAGAAGAGGGGCAGAGCGGAGAAAAGATACGAGAATGCGAGTCTGACGTTTGGTGCGAAGAGGAATCGACAATTTACGAGTGTGCAATTGAATTACACGGAGGAGAACGCGAGTTTGGAAGGTAGTTTGAAGGTTTCGGGTGGGGTGCATAGGGATATGATGAATGATCCGACTTTGCCTGGGGCGCTTATTTCGATGTCGCATCACGTAAGTGTGACTTATCCCTCTGATTCTTGAGTGACATGTTGTGTCTTTGTTGACACTAACCACCGTAAAGACCTACGAGGTCCCGAAGTGCTAGATGCTGACTTCTGAAGTCCGAAGACTACTTCACCGGTCGATTCAACATTCGCTGTCTCCACGCAACAGTACCCCTCCTACCATTCGAAATCATCCTCTTCTCAGCACGGTTCTTCCACTGCTCAACAGGAGGTGGATTCTACACAGTCCCCAAGCACTCACCCCTCCGCGTTCCTCCTCCAGACCCAACACTCATACCAACTCTTCCTTCGGACTTAGAACCCTGCAGACTAAACCTCGTTCTTTACCCCGCCATCCGACTCATGAAACTCTTCTTCTCGGAGATCAGAATAGAGCTGTTTCAAGATGAAGTGCAAGGCTTGTTGTTCGAGGACCGAGCACATCACTACGAATGGATGATGCGGACGTATATTGTAAATGAGCCAGAAATTGTGGGAAGACTGGAAAGTCTGCTAGATCGGATATCAATACCAGAAGATGGTCGGAGTCGAATGATATTGGCTAATGTTAAGACAGTGAAGAAAGGCGAATCAAGAGATACGAGAGTAGAATTCGGTATGGGGATCACGAGAAATGGAGATCCGGATTATTACGTTCAACTGTTCGGGTTCACAGACCCAGAGACGGGAGAGAAACGGAAACCAGATCGTAATGAGGCTGTGAAGACTCTGGAAGCTCTGGCAAAACCGAACCTCGAGTACGAAGAGCTGGAAAGGGATATGCGATATCTAGATCCTTGCGACTACGCTAAAAATGGTTTTCCCAATCAACCACGTAGACCAAAGCCTGCAAGGTACTGGAAGAAGGATCAACGCAGACAACAAAGGAAGGGAGCATGGGACAATTCAGATACTGAAGATGATACTGAAGACAACGAGGATGAGTGCGGCTCGGAGATGGACGATACAGATATTTTAACTGATGAGAAGAAACCCGAAAATGAGATTGGAATGGAAGGGAACGGAGAGGGAGTGGCTTCAGAGGCAGCGAAAGTTCTTGCGCCAGGTCTGAACGACTTCAATGCAGCGATTGATATGCTAAAAGATGCGGGGTTGAAGCTATTCAAATTTGCTGCCCAGCAAAGTACGTATCAATAGTTCATTGCAGCGAAAAGATACTGACATGGACGATAGATGAGTTGTTGCGCGAAGCCAATGTTAAAATTTCTGCACTGGAGAAGATATGTCGACCCGAAGTTCATGCAGAGCCACGGGAAAAGGGTCTCGCAAAGAACAATGCTGCAGTCAAAGACAACTCCGCTACCGCTGTGCCATCATTTAAAGCAACAGAGAGTCACTCAACCTCTTTGGGCAATCAAAAGAAACGGAAATTCGAAACAAACTCCGCTCAGCCAAATGCCCCGCAACAAAAGTCGCCTAAGCGAGTAATCAAAGGTATATTCGCCTTACATGCTGATCCAGTTTATGTGGATGACGAGGAGCAATGGGAAGTCGAGAAGATTGTGGGCAAGAGACCCACGAAATCTGGAAAGCCGATGTACAAGGCCAGGTGGAAAGGGTACTCTCCCGAGTGGGACGAGTGGATGTTGATGAAAGATCTGGAGAATTGCCAGGAACTTATTGAGGAGTATGAGAGCAGATCGGCGTTTGTAAACAGTATTGAGCTCGAATAGATGAATGATGGGCCTTGAAGATACAGCAATATCGGAAACCCTCATCTTAGACCAATTCTAATTGTCGACGCAATTGAACATCAAAGGTCCGTTTTCCGGGCTCGTGTCCAGTGATAATACCTTGGCCAATCCTTTATAGATATCTCCAGAGTTATCAACTGGCTCCAGAATGACGAATGCTTCTCTCACTTCAAATCTCTTCTCAGTTTCATATGCCCCGGATCGCAGGAGGAGACATAGGTATCGTGCTGGAAATTTCCGATCCTGAGCATCAAACTGATCAAACTGCGCAGCGCATCTCCAAGGAATTTTCTTCTTTTCAAAATCTGGGACTTCGTCATTGATATTCAGGTACGGCGGCCTGTATTCAAATCCTTCTGGGGAGGTGTTGAATGTCAACTCGACTACAGGCCCTTCAATGACCACTTTGCTAGACTTCAATTCTGAGACCAACGGATCGCCCACCCACTCAATATCCCACCTTACAAGAGATGCATGATGTTCCAGGGCCTGAAGACCGGCTTCTCTTCTTCTGATATCCCAGGCACCCCAGTAGTCGAAGTTTATTGCTGTTGGGCAGGAAAGCCACGACCAGGAGGGCATATTCCGCAGTCTTGAGCTTTCTAAATTATCTAGGGTCCCTCTTCTCATCCAAAGCAGGTCCTGAGTGAAAGATCGCTTCCATAACCCTAGCATTGGTTCGTCATTGTTGGCGATTTGGTAATGACGCACTAACCCAGCCATGGCTGGCAGCCTGTCACCCGGATTGGTGAATTAACGCTCCGAATAACTCTCCATCCATTGCCACCAATTGACATGCGCTGCCGCGGTGATTGGAACAAGGGGATCCGATGTATTGTGTAGCTCTGATGGTGAAGAGCAGTTCAACACCAATCCTGAATCAGTTCTCAAGTGAGTCTTGCACTGCCAAAAGAGAGCTGAATTCATGCAGTGTAAGATTCGGTGGGAAAGACCATCTCTTGTAATACCCAGCCCCTAGTATTCAGGACTGAGTCGATATTGACGGTCCTCAAATCTCCGATATGGAGCTGGACAATGTGTTCTTGACCCGAAGATGCATTCGTCGTAGCGAAAACATCGGCATACACTGAACCGTAAGATGAAGTATCAGAAAGCAGCCTGATGAACCGTCTGGAGAATCAGTTGCTGCAATAGTGAGATCACTTCCTGCATAAATATCTTGCATTCTTGAGGCTTCTTGTTCCCATTCGGTATTGTCGTCCTGGACGATACACAGAGCGTCGATCCAAAGGTATGTGAAGCCAAGGCATCTCGCAACGGTGATAGCTTCTCGGTGGATTCTCGGTAGCTCCTCGTACGGCAGCTCATGAGCAGAGGAAATCAAAGTGGACTTTCTTGTCGTGAAAGCGGATGCTCCCCAATAGTAACTTAAAGTGGCATATCTCGCTGGCTTTCCTTCCAATTCCGTACATGTCACGAGGTCAGGAGAAATATCAGCTTGGCCGACGTCGATCAGACGTTTCGGAAGTTGTTTGATTTGATCGTTGCAATGTGGATGGCTGTCTTTGCATTCTCCAAGCCATGACCGTACTTCTGCCAGCCTTGACTCAATAGACGTAGTTGAAGCCTTTGGTTTCAATTGATAAGAACGATTGGCTATTTCATGGAAGGGTCAGCTGCAGCATAAATGTATCCAGGTGTTACTTACAGTTAGATGCAAAAGTCGTAAGAGTTATCTCATTCTCGTATATCAGCGCGTGATCTTGAACAAAGAAACCCACTGATAGGAAGCCCCACACCAGCGTTTCTCCCGGTGCTTGAGTCTCCAATATTCTGACTTCGAGGAGCATCTGGTCATAATTGTCCTCATTGGCATCTGGAAGGCGCTCCTGGACGGCTGTCAGTGACCACTGGTCTAAGAATACGCTGCAAAGGCCGCAGTCATGGCTTGATGTCTCCAGCAAGGCCAAGTTCGAACAATGGCGCTGGTTGAATCCAGCTGGCGATTTCGATGGCGGGATTAGCATCGAGCAATGAGCGCAAAGTTTCTTAATTTCAAAATCCATACTGTATTCACCCGAAGTCCACGAAGTGGTGCTGGATTGAAATGGAGAGTGTGATAGTTTAACGCTGAGGCAGCATTGAGAGATGACCAGGAACGTGAGATTCGAGATCACGATGACTAATCTCGAAAAGCATCCACCTGCGAGCCAGTTTCTATCAGAGAAATAAGATTTGCGCAATTACTATTGACTATGTGTGTGATCACAAAGAAATTGGTGCGGACTAAAAAAATAATTTGTTACGAAGACAGAAACTCAAAGCCTAGGCAATAATTCTCCCCCTTAACTCCATTAACTCACTCAGTTTCTTCAATACTATGATCTACCCAGTCGCCTATGGTAAGGCCCTGCTCCCAGTGTTTTCCGATATTCTTCAGCCTTTCATGCCATTTCATATTGACCTTCGAACACAATATGCTTCGGGACTGCTCCCTTTGCCTCAACGTGCGAGCGAGAGTACGACTTGTGGAGATTTCTGTTAGCTGCTTTTTTTCCACAAGAATGGCGATGTGCTAATATGGGTCTTATCATGTACATCGAGACCCTTTAATGTTTCTGTATCCAATTTCAGGGCGAAAATTAGATGATTGAAATGCTTATTTGCTGCTGGATGCGATACCCCCAGCAAGATGGGTAGGTGATCAAAATATGTGAACCGGTAGGTAAAGTAGCGAATTAAGCTGGCGAAATGTGTTCATATCCTGGTCAGGCATATGCGAGAGAGGAAGGGGATTGAGATCAGGTGAGGTACCCAAAAACTTTCACTCAAAATCTCATTTCTGACCAACATTCATATTCAAATCTCTATTTAGGTCCCTATGTACATTCAGCTTCCAGTACCCAGCACTACAACCTCGACGAGACTGCTGGTATCGACGAAGCATCATTCAATCTCTTGGCGCCAACCATCTTCGCTGCCGCCTTACCAGCCCTGCGTCCAAATACAGCACCACTCGTCAAACCGCTGCCTCCAGGATAGTTTCCATAGAACAGCCCTCCCACCATTTCGCCTACGGCAAAGAGCCCCTTCACCTCCTTTCCTGACTGTGAAATAACAGCCGTGCTCTTTGGATCAATAGCTAAGCCTCCAAAAGTGAAGGTAATTCCACAGCACACTTTAACAGCCATGAACGGGCCCTGGCTGACAGGAAGTGCCCAATTTGACTTCGGCAGTGCAAGCTTCACCTTCGAGCTTTGAGTAGAAAGCCCATCCTTCACAGCCGGATCCCACGTCATGCTCCCTGGCCTCTCTCTTTCCGCAGCTTCAACAGCAACATTGTATTCCTTGATCGTCTCCACGAAACCTGCCGGATCCTCAAGTCCTCTCTTCGCACATTTCTCCGCAAGTTCCTCCAGCGTCTCTCCCCAAATCTTCTCCACAACTGCATCCCTATACTCCTCATCCCTCAACCACGGAATCGCCCTCTGATCCCAAACCTGAAACGCCACTCCCTCAGGCTGTCCATGGATCGCCCTTCCAAACTTTGCGTATGTAAAATTCCGCATATCAACACCCTCATCAACGAATCTCTCTCCACGGTTATTCAGCATCAGTCCAAGCGGATATCCACTCTTCGTGAACTCGTTCGAGATGACACGATCGCCAGAGTTGGCGGGTGCATTGGCGTCCCAGCAGGTACTGTGACAGCCGGACCAGTTTCCCGCCTGTTTGGCGTTGACGTCGCGGATAGCGAACTCAAGAGCTTCGCCGGTATTGTACGGAGTACCGCGGACGCGCGCGAGATCCCAGCCTGGACCGAGGAATTGAGAGCGCATGCGGGGGTTAGCTTCGAATCCTCCGGCGGCGAGGATCACTGCTTTTGTGGTGATGAGCTTGTCGACTCCATCTACTTCGACGACAACGCCTGATACGGAGCCGGTCGTGGGGTCTGTGATGATGCGTTTTGCGGCCGTGGAGTAATAGACCTCGACGCCATGACGGAGCGCGGCGTTTTGGTGGTCTTGAATGAGGCCCTTACCTCCTTCGTCTGTCTTCAGAGACATGCCGCCCCAAAATTTGAAGCGGCCGTTGACTCTGTAGGCTTGTCTGTTAAAGGATAGTTGAAATCGGATTCCTTGCTTGGCGAGCCATTTGACTGCGGAGTTTGATTCTGAAATCAGGACTTCGCTCAGTTGAGGGTCGGTTCGTCCTGAGGTCATACGATCCATGTCGGTACGGAAGTCAGCGGGCTTGTAGGGCTCGAGGTCGATGAGCGAGGCCATTTCTGGGGTGACATTGTTGACGATGGGGAGGAGGTCTGAGGTGCCATTGTGGACGGTTCGAAATGCACCGGCCGTGAAGAAACTATTGCCGCCGGCCCATTCTTGAGGACATTTGTCGATGAGTACGACGCGATTTACACCAGCTTCAGCGGCTTGTGTTGCAGCTGTAAAGCCAGCATTGCCGCTGCCTATAACCAGGACGTCGACAGGGCTCGTGAATTGTGGTAAAGGTGCCATCGTATGATAAGGCAGAAGAGAGATGAATAACAGTGAGAGTTCGAAGGCTAACTCTCCGGAGTCAGTATGAACGCAAAGGTGAGCACGACGGATAATGAGGAATACACAGCGTATGGGAATTCTCAAAGAAGGTTCCCAGCAATATGTATGCGGTTGAAAAAGGATGTTCCAGCCACAAACCGTACCAGCAAACTCAAAAGAGGCTCACGTTACGCCTTTCCACTGGTTAATTCTACATATGGAAAAAGAGCGGAAAGTATGAAAAACTCATGATATCGAATGATTACGGCATACATACAGTGGAGATGGACCTTCGGTCACTGCCTGCAGCGTCGCTTTGCGCGAGCGATGTTTGACAGAGAGAGACGAGCAAGGCAGCGACGGACACTTTGTTGCCGATGCTGAGAGACTGGCAGGCAGAGACCATGCAAGAGATGCAGCGGAGAGTTTGACGCCCATTATAGTGGCGGAATGAGAAGACAGGATGAGTTCGCTCTGTTTAGGCCAAGCCATTGCCGTCACTAGCCAATCCGTCCACTCCCCGCTCCACATGCGGATGCTGGGACCCGAAGATCAACAAGACGCGGGGTAAGCGAGCTCGCGAGTCAGCATGCATCGGAGACTCATAGTCCGACGACTCGAAGACCTCTCGATCTCAGATGTGGAGAATCTCGTAAACATATCCGAGAAGCGGGATGATGGCAGAGGCAAGAGTGGAATGGAATAGTTCCCCCGCGTAGTACGCATTTCTTATGCTCCCGAATCGAAATCGTGTCGAGACCGATTTGAGAACTTTATGTTCTGTATATAGGCATTGAAAGGCCTTCGAGTACATGGTAAACTCAAGCGAAACTTCATCAGACTCAACACCAGCTCCAAATATCGACTCAAGTTGGCCGTCAGATCTAAAGACTTTTGATTGGTTACAAAAATTGCTTCCACCATGTCAACAACTTCCACCATCACCGCTACCGCAACAGATGCTCATGGCATCATCAGCGAGAAAGTCATTACCACCAAGCAAGCTGAGTCGCCAAGCGCACAAAATGTGGTTGCTCCAAATGGAAGTAGCTTCTTCGAAGAAGGTTCGTTCGCTTGAAGTCTCCTCGTCACTCCTTGCAGTCCTGGGGCCATCATATTGTTTGAAATCTGGTTCATTAAACAAAGTTCACGAGACATGTCCTCCCTCCTAATTCTTTTCTCTGACTCCCTAATTTTTGTTTGCAGATACCGCAATACTGATCTCTTACAGTACACTTCCTAGGCGACAAAGCCGGCAAAGTCACCATCCGCTCCCCTCCTCGATTTGACAACATTGAGGACGAACGCACATACCAAAAGCAGCATCTTGCTGTAGCGTTCCGTGTTTTCGCCCGTCAAGGCTTCGATGAAGGAGTCGCTGGCCACATCTGTAACTTTCTCCGACCATCATTCACCGTCCACAAATGCTAACCCACCTCACCAGCCCTCCGCGACCCTGTCAACCCAGAACATTTCTGGATCAACCCCCTCAGCACACACTTCTCTCAAATCCGCGTCAGTGATCTCGTCCTCGTCAACGAGCACGGCGAAGTCCAACCCGGCGGCGCCCAAGCTGCCATCAACGGCCCAGCCTTCGCAATCCACAGTTCCATCCACAAAGCCCGCCCGGACCTCAACGCCGCCTGCCACGCGCACTCCGTCTACGGCAAAGCCTTCAGTTGCTTCGGCCGTCCCATCGAGATGATCTACCAAGACGCTTTACGGTTCTACAACGACCTCGCCGTGTACCCGCGCTACGGCGGAACCGTAATCTCCACCGAAGAAGGCGAGCGGATCGCCAAAGCGTTGGGGAATTGTCGGAGTGTGATATTGCAGAATCATGGCATGATTACTTGTGGGTCGACGGTGGACGAGGCTGCGTTTCTGTTTATTGCGCTAGATAGGTGTTGTCATGCGCAGCTGCTAGCTAATGCGGCGAGTGGGCCGGGCTGGGAGAGGATTGTGATTGGGAAGGAGGAGGCGGAGATGACGAGGAAGAAGAGTGGGAACTCGAGTAAGATGTGGTTGGCGTTTCAGCCGTATTATGATCAGGTTGTTAAGTGTGAGCCGGATGTTTTGACTTGAAGGGAGGGCTGAGCGAGGACGGGAGGAAGACATTGATTTGTGGAGAGTGTAAAAGATCTGTTTGCTTTTGTCGTGGAAAACAGCATATATCACAACGTTGATCTGAATATTTCCAGCTCTCATTAGCCCTTCTTTGTAACTTGTGCAAATTTGATTCATATCTCACTTCTCTCAAGCGTCAATGGTTGAGATTACAGGCTGGAGGCAATGGCGGCAGTCATCAAGAAGGCCTTTTGAGTCTCAGAAGAGAACACCGAGAGCGTGAGAAGTCACGATAGCCAAGTTTGCGCTCTATTTTCTTTGGATATGCAAAGTGAGTAAAGAGCCAAGAAGTTTGAGAAGGGCAGAGCTAAGTACACTCACGGTAGATCTCATCAACGCTTTAGAGATAAATGGCAGATGTGACGAAATTGTGGAAGGTTCCGCCGCGTCAGTACTTCCGAAACTGCAGAAACCCGAGCATCGGGAACGGTAGGATTTTGAGTCGAGAAATTATTTTCATGAATCTGATCTGCCATCACTCTCACTACTCGAATTAGATCCGAGGGAGCTCATCATCTTTTAAGTTCTAGGGATGCTGGACGATAATCATAGTGTAGAATTTGTCCCATCATTCCCCATATCCTTTCCCGCACCTTCCACATCCATCAAGAAGCCATTCAGATTCGGCATATATAAATTCATCAACCCATTAAAATCATCATATCCGTACGGCAAATACTCATTGCTCGCTTGCTCCGCCATGTTGTCAGCACCATTCGTTGGGTTCGGCGGGAAGATCTGGCACAGCGCTTCCAATTCCTGCGAATTTGGGGTTTGCACGTCCCATGTATTGTCTATGAGTCGTCAACATGAAACGAAGAAAAAGAATATGGGTGTCACTCGGGGATTACGTACCAAGAATATTTGAAATGCCATTAGCCGCCATGAGTTTCCGAATATTGCTCGCAGGACTCAGGACACCAGAATTCGGAACCGTTAGTTCATCCAGACACCGTAGACTTGCCAGTAGTGCACTCAAATTCTCTTCGATGCGCTGTCCTTCTGAAGCAACTGTGTTTCGAGTGTGGATCATGCATGCAACATATACTGCATAGCTAAGGAGATATGGTGCTCGTCGCAGAGTATACGAAGTTTGGTACATCGAAGCGATCGTGGTGATGTTTCGCGCGGCTGTAGTGCAGCGTTTCCACGACGCGGCTGGGATTGACGATTGCCGGAGGTGACCGAAGACAAAAGGTCTGTGGAGTAGGATGACGAGTGAGTTGTATGTCGTGAGGAGTAACATGACATTGGGAGCGGCAGCTGTGACGCGCTCATGGGATGGAGATGATGGGCATTCTTTGGCCCAGGGCTCGAAGAGGAGATGTGGGGGTAATGCAGCATACCAGGCCGCAAGAGAGCCGTCTGCAGCCAGCAAGTGATCGTGTGTGTTATCAAAAGTCGCCCCGACGACGTAGAAACGGTTGATAATTTTGGCCATGATCTTGGATAATAGACAGAATTGTTGAAAGGTAGAGACTGAGTAGACTGGAGTCGGTACAGCTGGTGGCGAGGAGTTATTCTGGTTGGGGAATTTCGGATCTACGTAGGGCGTCCATAACTCATTCTCTTCCATTGTATCCATGAAGTCTCGGGAGACTCGAGCATCACACTCTTGGAAGGTGACAGGTCGCCCCAAGTACAGACTTTGTAGCTTGTCGAGGATGAATGCTCCCCAAAAGACCCGGCGCCGTATCTCGACATCCTCGGCATTTCCGCCCACGGCTTTAAAGTCAAGGTGTAGACCGAGATCATAGACCATTCTCAGAGCATAGCCAGTATACAACCAGCCCTTGGAGGCTTTTCCCCGTGCATTGAATGTCGAGCCGAGGAGAAGAAGCCCAATCACTGTTGGGATTGTTGAGGTAGTCAAGAGAGATTCTCTCAGAAGAAGCTCTTCGCATCGTGCGAAGAACCGTGCACCGGTTGTCTCTGGATCTGATGGATTATCGCGGACCTCGAGACGATCGGAGAATTTGCTCACGCAAGCAAATATGGCGTTGAGAAGAAAAGGTGAGCAATTAGGGCCACCAGTAACCAGATCTCGCATGATAGCTGGTCTGTATGTCAAGAGGAAAGTGTGATGCTGTCTGT
Source organism: Cadophora malorum (assembly GCA_017365405.1). Taxonomy (NCBI): domain Eukaryota; kingdom Fungi; phylum Ascomycota; class Leotiomycetes; order Helotiales; family Ploettnerulaceae; genus Cadophora; species Cadophora malorum. Next base: position 69,690 of record JAFJYH010000069.1, read on the forward strand.
TCCAGTGTAACTCGAGCAAATGCAGAGCCAATTCTGCGGGCTCTCCACCAATTGTCTGCAAACGCAACAGACTGTACTCTTTTTGTCGTTGTAACAGGGCATTAACGATCAGCTGATGGCGAACAGGGTCATCACTGGCCTGATTTTTCCGAGTGTGTAATGGACTATCAGGACTCAGTCCATGCAGAGCAGAAGTTGGTCCATAGACTTCAACATGTCCACGTTCATCGACAGAAAGGTAGTTAGAAGGCCGGAAAGCATCATCGTCATCTGAATGAGTAGCGACATCTCGCGATTGGCTACGCTCAGTTTCCTGGACGTCTTGAGCAGATGTGTTGTGGTCAGGGGGGTTCAGCGGCGATGGCTGAGCGTCGTTCTCAGTATTCGTTGTGGTGACAACGTTGGATTGACTACAGCTTGCCAGATCTACATTGCCATCGGTCACAACAAGGGCCTCCAAACGTGCTTCTCGTTCTTCCGGAGACGCAAGCTTGAGCTGAACCAAACATCTTTCCAGTGTAGATTTTTCCTCCGCGAGAGCATTCACTAGGGTAGCCGAAGGCCTAGGTGAAGATAGTTTAGCTAAAGTACCATCTAGGAAGTACAAATAGACCAAAGCACGTGAAATCAAGCATAGAGGTTTTGGTCCCTTGCCTTTTCTTCGGAGGCTCAAGTGCATAAACACATTGACGGCCGTATGCCATGCAAGAGCCGCATTGAGGTCTTTGGTTGTCACACTTAGTCTTGCGGTGCCTGCAAGTGCGACATGCACGCGCGAGGATTCGAGGCTCTGCCATCAGATACCGTAATGGAGCGGAGCGGAAAAGCCGAAGTCAGTCGATGAGGACGGCCTCTGTCGTCCCATCGGAGGGGGAAATGAAGTGACTTTCAATATTGGTGGCCTGAGATTCATGGAGATCTCCTGCGAGGTGCCGTATGCATGCAATACAATGATATGGACAGCTGACCAGGGCAGTACCAAAAGGAAGCGGATCGGGGCAGCCGATCATGTGGGGTAGTTGAAACACGGCACCTCACCCGGACTAGCTCAGTTGTCCCTCATTCAGGTCGCAATACCTATATGGTAGATCTGGGGTTGAACTGAGACGAGTAGGTAGAGTGGGATGAGTACGAGACCAAGGGGCGTCCTTCGGTCCCGAGTCGTTGGCGTTGACGTCCACCACGGTTCCAAAGATCTTCCGCCCCGCTTCCACCCCGCCATAAGCGAGCTGCCTAGAGTGGACGGACTGGAACACTCCGTGTCAGTCTTCTCCACAACAATTTTTACCCGTCTCGATTGTTCCTGGATGAGCTCCTAGTCTAGCTCCAGCTCTATCGTTAAGAGACTATTATTCGGAACGTCCTTTGGCTATTCACGAGCCTCCGGTATGGTCCTGCTTGCGTGACGCCTGACACAGCTGAGCTCAAGTAAACAAAAGCATAAAGCAGATAATCATTCGCCCTGCTTGACATAATCGTCTAACGAAATACGAGCACAGCATTCAGAGTCATTCACCTTTTCCATAAAAGCTACCTCATTACTTCCTCCATTTTGTGGCCTTATTACCTTGCTCGATCTGATAAGACCTCTGCTTCCGTCAACTTATTAAGCTGTCACCCAAATCAGTCTCCAGTGTTCGGTCTCTACAATTGTTTCACTTCATTGCTTGAACAGATCAACAAGATGAGAGCAGTTGGAATTAAAAATGGCCGCGGCAATGCCGACGCTTTCTTCATTGAAGAGAACGTAGCCGACCCTGTTGCCTCATCAGGCCGCATCTTGGTTGTCATCAAGGCCTTCGGTCTCAACCGAATGGACATTATGCAACGAGAGGACAAGTATCCATATCCGCTTCTCCCTGAGTCTGGTAAGATCTTGGGAGTGGAATTCAGTGGCTTGGTCGAGAAAGTGGGGTCTGATTGTGAGTGCTTATCAAATGGTCAGAGTTAGAAATAATTGCTGATGGTTGCTCCTAGGTAAATCCGACTTCAACGTTGGAGACAGGGTATTTGGCCTCGCTTACGGTGGAGCTGTAAGTACCAACCAGAAAATGGGAAGCATTAAAGACTAATTGTAACCAGTATGCTGAGAAGATATCAATTTCTGAGAAGATGCTCATGCACCTTCCGGACTCAATGGACTTTGAAACCGCAGCAGGAATTCCAGAAGTCAGTCTCTCTTGTCTAACACGTGGTGCTTGATTGTTCGATTGGCTATGGTAGCTAACATAATCAGACGTACTTTACCGCAATCCAAGCCATACATCTCGTTGGCGGCATAGAACCTGGCCAAAGCGTCCTGATCCACGCTGGTGCTTCAGGTGTAGGCCAAGCAGCCATTCAAGTCGCCAAAATGGGAGGCGCTTCTAAAGTGATTGTTACAGCTGGATCTGACGCAAAATGTGATCTCTGTCGCTCACTCGGTGCTGATGTAGCAGTCAATTACAACAGCGAGAAATTCTTGGATGTTGTCAAGCGCGAGACAGACGGTAAGGGCATCAACCTCATCATCGACCTTGTTGGACAAAGTTATTGGCACGACAACACTGCCTCAGCAGCCATGGAAGCCAAGATCGTTTTGGTCGCTGCGATGAGTGGAAGTATGATTGAAGGGTTTAATCTGCGTGCGCTGTTGAACAAGAGGTTGTGGGTGTTGGCAACAACTTTGAGGACGAGGGACTCTACGTATCAGGGGAGGTTGAGGGACAAGTTTGTTGAAGTGGCGATGCAGAATTTGAAGGATGAGAAGATGAGGATTACTGTTGATAAGGTATTCTCATGGCATAGCATTGCAGAGGCACACAAGAGAATGGAGGCGAACATTAATGCGGGGAAGATAATTTGCGTGGTAGATTAAGCGAGGGGGTGAAGATACGTGCGGTGCTAGATCTTGAAGCTTTGAAAATGCCATATTTGGCCAAGAGTACACTTTATAGTATTTTTGAGCATGTTAATGACACTCCAAGTAATAGAAAATGAGCGAGTTCTTTATTAATTTCCGTGTCTTTCCTCTCACGAGACATCCTTTGCTGGGTTAATCATGGTCTATGTCACTACTTTGAATCCATGCGTTAGATTAGACAAGTTTACCATGTTCAGTGCATGCAGTACCGAGAAATACTATACTCATATTTCTCAGGACTGCTATTACGGGATGGACTTCTTATGCATTGGGAGTTTTTCTCTATTGTAGCACTATCAATCTCTTTAAAAATAAGCCAAGTGGTCTGTATGACCCTCCAATCGATTCATTGCCCCCCTCTGGCTATAAAGTTTTTCCTCTTCTACAAGAAAATCTTCTCCGAATTCGTCACAAACAACTTCTTCCACACCTCGTCATCCGTAATCCACTCTCTCAAAACCTCAATATGCACATCATCCGGCACATCCCTAAACCCCTCAATATCATTTAATCTCTGCTCATCAGTCTTCCCCTTCCTCGCAACACCAAGCTGTGTGTGCGGCCAGTCAGAACCATAGATAATCCGATCAGGTCCAGCTGCCACGATAGCTTTCACAATGGGCTCAATGGCCTTCATACCTTCGCGACCTGTACCGTGACCTTGATATAGGCGCTCAAAACCAGAGACTTTGACGGTGATTCGACCTTCGCGGATTAGGTCGAGGAAGGTGGCGAATTCAGGGGTGTTCTCTTCGCCAGGGAAGGTGCCGCCGAAATGGTCTGCGATTATTTTCACTCGCGGGTCCATGGCGCGGATCTGTTCTGCCATCGATGCCCAAGCTGTAGGATGTGAAGGGTCTCATCAGCTTATTACTTAATATCAAAATTCGTTCCACGGGATCGCTCGCAATTCGAAGAGAATCTTTCCTTGATTCCCCTGGAACGAAGAGCGGGAAAGGGACAAATCAAGGAGGAAGGTAGGATCATATAACGGATTGATTCAACATACCGCGAATATCACAAAATACTCCAATAGCCCAGCCTAGACGTCCAAATCGCTCGGCTAGCGCAGCGACCTTCTTTCCAATTTGAGATCCGCCAGCTTGGGTGCCATGGCCCCAGGACATCTCGTGTAGGCGAGCCCCTCGTACTTGAAAGAATTAGCATCAATTCCAATTTTCTTTCGTTTGAAGACAAAACATACCGCCAGCAGCATGCAGCGCATCAAGTTCAGCATCAGCGGTATTCTCAATATCGATCGTCGCGAGACCACGAAGCGTGAGACCTGAAGATTTCGCTTTACTGAGCGTATCTAGGAGGGCTTTAGGTGAGCTGCCTTGAATGGAAGCATGGACGATGGCAACACATGTGCACCCTGTGGTTTTGACTGGGTACTCGGTGACTTGAGCTGCTTTCGGCGTGTAGGATCTTGGGACTGCGTAGGGAAAATTTCCAGGGTCGAAGACGTGAGTGTGAGTATCCCAAGCACTGGCAGGGACTAAAGAATTGCGCGACATTGATGTCTTGGTGATTTGCGCGGATATGAACGCGGTGCTAGAGAGTCTTGTTTACCAGGGGCAGCTTGTTAAAGAAGGCGGGGTAAGAGTGAGATGTGGTGCTGGCTTTTTGAATGGAAGAATGTTGTGTTTTGTACTCAGAATCTCGGGGCTCTTGATGATAATCAGGCAAAAATTCGGGTCGGTCGCAAATATCGGACGGGTTACAGAAGTGGGTGTGTAGTTGATGATGTTTGCATCGTCAAGTCAGGCACCGTAGGACTGCGGGGTTGGAGGGGTAGGTATGGTGGGTGAGCATTAGTGGGCTGGCTTTAGAGTTATTTCCCAGGCCACTGCTATCAGCCACTGCTATCGGCCACTGACAGTCCGATAGACGGCCTTCTGGAACCTGGTATGGATCCCTACGATTTCTTTCTTGTCGGGGTCCCGGGCTGGAATTTTCGACGGTGAACTTGGCATTTGATCGTTCTCCAAGGCTCGGGTGTCTCCCACATGATCTCTGCGAGGGGTTAATTTCAAGAAATGTCAAAGCCGAATGAGTTGCATAGAATGTAAAGAAGAAGAAAAATGCATAAGTCGAAGATCTAAAGAGTCTTCGAGTGATCACATCTAAGACCCTCGCCAGCAAATCAAGCGTTTTGATATGATCAGTACGGGGACGGCCGATGGAACGCATTGTCTAGAGACGAAACCCGAAATTCTGAGAATATCTCGTTACTTGGACATAGATTTTGCATCTACTTGATTATTCAGACTTCAGTTTCTTCGCCTTCAATCCCTCTGACAACAGCTGTGTCACATCCTCGATGGTTTTTCCCCTTACTCTCGCGTCCGGCTGCTCCTTTCCTAATTCCGAGTCCTCTGCCACAGTACGATACACTTCTGCAACTCCTTGGAATCTGTGGTAGTATTAGCACTTCACAACTCTGAAGTCCATGTCTAGGATACTCACAGTTCCTTCCCGAAACCTCCATTTTCGGCCATGGTGTCAGCAATCTCCAACATCTCATGCTCCCAACGGTAAGCTTTGGACGGCATGGTGACGAGTCCTTTCTCCGCCAGCGCCAGCGTTGACGGATTATACTTTCGTAGATACTCTCTGAGCTCCCCCATAACGCCCAGCTCATGTGCAGTAGTAAAAGACTGGATTGCTAATGAGATAAATCCTTTCGTCGTACAAGCAAAGCACATTTTCAATCCCGTCGCTGACCCAATCGGTAAATTCAAATGCTGGACATTGAGCGCCGCAGCCAGTGCCTTATCTGGAATCTCATGCTGACCAGATACGATGAGAGATGGACAGTGCCAATTCGGCTTGCCATCTGCACCGCGTTCTTTGGAATATGGCACACCGCCGATGATGCCGCCGTCCACATGGCGAATATTAGGGTTGGCACTGAGCAAGGCATTTATCTCCACTGCTGAATTTGGCGAAACAGCGTTCAGATCTACATAATAAAGAGGCGAGCTTCTAGAACCTGCCATCGGAGACAGAGCAGAAACGATTCTTTGAGCTGTTGTTTTGGCATCTCGAGGTGGTACAATAGACAGGATGGCAGAGCAGGATGATACCAGGTCTTCCATTGATGGCGAGAGCTCAACGCCGGCTTTGCGTGCTCTGGATTGGGTATTTTGGCTGCACGTGAATTAGTGGCTGCTGAATCCAAGTGAATGTGAAATGATTCAAGTCAGAGCATCAAATCACCTTCGATCAGCTGCATATGTGAAGACTTTGTACCCGTGGTCAATGAGCAGCGATGCAATCCCCAAGCCCATCTCACCAATACTGACAACACCGACGTTTGTGAATGTCTCCCCCATTGTCATGAACATGCCCAGAATTCTGAAATGAACTTGGCCAACCTGAGAATTTGAGAGTAAGAGAAAGCTTACTTTACAATCGAGGTATGAGTTTTATGTTGGCAGCCAGAGCGAGAAGTCTGTGAAATATTTCGGCGTGATGAAATGAAAAGGCACCACTCATAAAGTTAAGCGAGATCTCGAACAACGAAAGTTTTATCAAAGTAGGTTCTATCAAGGACAGCGACATTCTGCTGTTCCGTGCTGATATCGCTAGAGCCTTCCTCTCATCGAGGTGGCTTAATGCTTCGAGTCATGACTCGATTGGCGACGGTAGTGCTTTTGCTGTCTTTGCTCCGGGAATATTACCCCGCCCCCGCAAGCCACAAGACGCCTCAAAAATAAAATTTTAGCGGACCATAAACTTATTGGCGACAGGCGCATGATTTACCAACGATCGGACAACTCTGACCCGATTGCTTTGCGATATAGTCTTGTGTCTTCGTAGGTGGGATGTCGGAGACTTTCAGTCCGATGGAATGCCATGCACCCTTCAATCAGCATGCAAGTCTTGGAATTCGCATCCAGCACTGCTGGGTCCAACCTCCGCGCATATGACGAAGGAAGCAAATTCCAATGTTTCAAGTTACTCGAGCAGATTTTTGGCGGACTGGTCGCTGTTTGACTTCGTTTGCAATACCCCTCGCGTGAATCAAATCAGCCATGGAAAGGATTAGCCACGGAGACTAGAGAAAGCCATGGAGGGCGAAGGCCGAAGCCAAGCCTCGTCCTTGAATCTTTGACCATGAACACATCAAAATGAAGCGAGAAGGTGCTTCACTGTCGTGACTCAATGTATTTCGATTATTTTGTTCCTCAGCTCCTATTTGCTACTCCTCTTTATCTCCGAAGCTTCAATAACTTCAAAGAACTTCACAAGAAATTGAAGTCAACAGAGCATGCTCCTACCAGAACGCTGTTGAAGTAAACAACAACATCATCATGTCCACTCAGACCATCGACGCGGCGGTATTACCTTCTGCAAAGTCAGTCGAAAGGAAAAGGGAACGTATCAGCCCTCTTCGATCTGTACTTGCGGGTTCAACAGCTGGTGCTGTCGAGATCGGTACGAAATAAGTTCGCCGAACACATAAATCAACGCCTCGATACTAACTCCTATAACTTCTAGCAATCACATATCCAGCTGAGTGTAAGTAAGACTCTTCTATCAATAAGGGAGCATATTTTGTTGTGTACCCCAGCTATCCTACGGGTTGACACTACTGCCAAGTTGCTCACACTAGATAGTTGCAAAGACTCGGTCGCAGCTCAATCAACGCCTTGTGCAAGGACAGAAGCTACCATGGCCAAAGTTTGGATCAGCATGGTATGCTGGGTGCACGACTCTCATCATTGGGAATTCCATCAAAGCAGGTGTCAGTAAGTATTTTCACGTACTGACTCCGGTACCTTTTTATATACCTGCTAACATGAGAGTCTTCAGGATTCGTTGTGTTTGATCAGATCAAGGCAATACTCCAAGATGCAGATGGCAAGCTTTCAGCTCCTCGAACTGTTGTGGCTGGTCTGGGAGCTGGAGTATTTGAGTCTGTATTAGCAGTCACTCCATTCGAGAGCATAAAAACGACACTGTAAACACCTGTATACCATTCGTCTTCATCATTTGCTAAAATAACTCTAGCATAGAAGATCAAAAGTCGGCAAAGCCTCGCCTTCGCGGTTTCTTGCAAGCCGTTCCTGTTATTGCCCGCGAACGTGGTATCCGCGGATTCTATCAAGGACTTGTTCCAACTACCGCAAAGCAGTCCCTCAACAGTGCTACACGATTTGGTTCGTATGGCCTCTTCAAACAAATGGCGTTAAGTTACAAAAAGGAAGGAGAGAAACTTGGTAGCGTTGCAACATTTGGGATTGGAGGTGCTGCAGGAGTCGTCACGGTATATGTCACTCAACCAGTGGACACAGTCAAGACACGCATGCAGAGTATCGGAGCCAGAACTCTATATAGGAACAGTACACATTGTGCAGCAAAGTTGGTGAGAGAAGAAGGGGTTTTCAAACTTTGGAGCGGAGCGGTACCGAGACTCGCGAGATTGATCTTCAGCGGCGGAATTGTCTTTTCTATGTATGAACAGAGTATTGCTATGTTCGATAAATTGGACCCAGAAGGTAGATATATTTGAAATGTATCATATGATAGAGAGTCAACTTGTTAAAAAATTTCGCTCGATATATGCCAATTGAAGAAATCTCGAAGGTACAATAGACATCAAGACCTCCCAAATTGTTCATTCTCGCATGTCGTTTCCATCACAGGTTAACAGATTCACAAGCATCCGACCATCCGGCTTTCCAGGAGCTGAACCTTTAGGAACGCCTCAAAATCACCGCTGTGCATGATTAGAGGATATGTTTATGGTATGCGTGGCTTGAGATCGTGGACAATTCTCGTCCGGCATACGAATACCATGTCAATATCAAGCTCACTTCGCATATTCGCATTCGGACACTACCATTCCGATCGAACCGAGTCATGTTCGGGTGTCTGCTTGGGCGCCGCAATTTCAATTCCACAGGGCCCCATAGGCTCTCAGACCTAGCGTCATGCGGGGAAGAGGCCAAAATCCTGGCACCTAGATCGCTAGATGGAAGTTGCGGAGTCGAGCCGGGGGTCTGACATAGGCCTGAATTACCCCGTGGGGAGGAGATACAGCACTTTCGCATCAACTATATAGTATACTAATCATCTCCAGTATATGCAATCATTCATTCTATTCATCCTCCCCATCTTCTTACATACCTGTTGATAATCAACGTACCAGAAATCAATTCTCAGTCAAGAGCAACAAAACTGCCAAGATGGCAGCCACCGAACCACAACATACTGGTACAATTCCAGCTGCCAACGAGTCTGTAAAAGACATGAAGTGCGAGGAAACATGCGTAGAGAATGTCGAGACGAAAGGAGGTCCTGGAATGGGCCATGTTATGACGACTTTCCACTCCTACAGCCAAGAGCACCAAAAAGCCATTGAGAAAAGACTTCTCCGTCGCATCGATATCCACATCATGCCTCTGGTAGTCATTATCTACATTTTCAGCTACCTCGATAGGAACAGTGTAAGTTGAAGATGTAGTGTAGATTTGTACCATCGGACTAACGCCAGAGATCAGATCACTCAAGCTCGTCTGTATGGTCTACAGGAGGACACACATGTCAGCGGTGCGGTGTACAACACTGCGATTGCTATCTTCTCGGTCGGATATGTTATCATGCAACTTCCATCCACGGTCTTGATGGCTAAGCTGCGGCCTTCTATCTACCTGGTGAGTACAGTGCTTTCATCCACATTTCTGGCATATTGACTGATCACAACCAGCCAACCTGTATGATTGCCTGGGCGATAGTCAGTGGCTCTACAGCTGCAGCTTCAAGTCCCGCGGGTCTCCTGGTTGCTCGGTTCATGCTGGGTCTGATCGAAGCTCCTTTCTATCCTGGTGCCGTCTACTTCCTTTCCTGCTGGTACACAAAGAAAGAGCTTGGTATTCGGATGGCCTTTCTCATCTCCGGACTTTTGCTCTCTAATGCCTTCGCTGGTTTGATCTCAGCTGGAATACTTTCAGGCATGAACGGAGTTGGAAACCTAGCAGCCTGGCGCTGGCTGTTCATCCTCGAAGGACTTGCAACCATTGCCATTGCCCTCGTAGCACTGGTGTTCCTACCAGACTATCCAGCAACTACGAAATGGCTTACTCCGGAAGAAACCATTGTCGCCCAAGGTCGCCTGGCTCAAGATGCGGGAAGTCTGGACGTTCTTGACGAAGAAAAGGTTTCCATGCTCAAAGGAATCAAATGGGCAATGAAAGACCCGCGAACTTGGATGTTCGCCTGTCTTCAGATGTCCGCTTCCGCCGCTATCTCGTGTATGTACTTCGACCGTTTTCCTCATACTTTGAAACAATGCTGATCTTTGGCAGACTCGCATTTCTTCCCCACGTTGATCAAGGAGCTTGGATTCAAAAGCAACACGATCACACTCCTTCTGACCTCTCCACCCTACATCCTCGCCTTCATGTGGTCACTTGGCCTCGCCCTGAGCGCCGACAAAATGCAAATGCGATCACCACATGCCGCCACCTCCATGGTCGTCGGCATTATCGGCGCAGTCCTCCTGATCGCTGTGCCTACAAAGAACCAGTATCCTCGCTACGCATTTACATTCCTCGTAGCCTCGGGCTCCTTCGGGGTCTACTCCACAACTTATACCTGGCTCTCATCCACAATCATTCGCCCACCAGTCAAGCGAGCTGCCGCAATTGGAATTGCAAACACGATCTCAAATTGCGCAGCGCTGTTCGGTGGGTACTTCTGGCTGGACATCTACTCCCCGGCTTTCCGCGAGTCCTGGGGTTGTGAGCTTGCCTTTATGTTCTTGGGCTTGGCTTGTATCTTGACTATAAGATTGACCCTGAAGAAGGCAAACAAGCGTTTTGATCAGTTGGCGAGTGAAGTTGATCCGAATGATGCCCAGGCTATGGCTGCTCTGGATGATGATTCTCAGCGAGCGGTGCTGAACAGGTTCAGATATATTATCTGAGCTTCTGTTTCACTGATAACTTCTAGGCGCCCATCTAGAAAGTACCTTAAACTGTCTATCCTCTCATTTTTGCTGCAGCTTGATATACGGAGTTGGAGATAGCTTGCCAGCGGGTTCAGAACTGCACAAGCATTAAGAGAAATAAATAGATATAAAAAGCATTGAGAAGAGGGATTTATTCGAGTCCAAATTCTCCATGTTGCTTTCCAATCGATAACTCCATGGTACTTAAGCAACGTTTCGACTGTGACTTGAGAAGCAATTTCGTGCTAGCATCAAAACACCACCACTTATATCGGTCCTCATATATTGTGACCAAATAGTCTCTACATTCCCTGGAAATACCTCTGGGACCAGGATACAATGAGATCAAGGACATGTATTGGTAGTCGTGCTATCAGTAAGCTCCAGGTCCATGATATCAATGTACAACTCGAGGCCAAAGGTGCTGCCCTCGGATCTTGAGCCCCTGATTTCTGTGATAATTGATTTCGACCCACTCGAACGCTTGTGTAGAGATATTCTATAATCTAGTCAAGCACTCTGTAACAGTTACTTTCCGATGCTTGAAGGGTGTTTACGGGTAGTTACCATTCTCTGGACGTATTCGGAGACTTACTCTCCGAGATTCTTGACAGCGTATGCTACGGGGTTAAAGTGCCCGCTCCAGCGTCCGGCCCACTATTTTCTTCAGTCGGTTTAGGCATTCCAGGCCAGTGAGTGCGGGGAACTTGCCGTCCGAGCTTAACTATGATGTCCTAGAATGGGATTTATCAACATTCCATTATATCATACGCCGAATCAAAGCTGCTTCTGAGACCGTTCAAGTTTCGTTGACGATAGTTTCTCTCCAGATACCTCGACTTGTTTCACACTGTTGTCAAAAATGTCGAACTCCAAACCCACATCTGGCGACTTCACCAAATCTCCAACCTGGCTCGACTGGTACTCCAACCCAACCAAGCCCGCCTTCCAACCACCCTCAGGAGCCGTCGACGCCCACTGTCACGTTTTCGGGCCCGGCTCGGAATTCCCCTACGCCTCAGAGCGTAAATACACGCCATGCGATGCCTCAAGAGCTCAGCTCTTCGCTCTGCGCGACCACCTAGGATTTTCTCGCAACGTAATTGTGCAAGCGACGTGTCACGGCGCTGACAACAGTGCCCTTGTTGACGCTTGTGTGGCTAGTGGCGGGAAGGCGAGGGGTGTTGCTACTGTAAAGAGGACGGTGACGAATGGGGAGCTAAAGGCGTTACATGAGGCGGGGGTGAGGGCTGTGAGGTTTAATTTTGTGAAGAGGTTGGTGGATTTTACGCCCAAGGATGAGTTGATGGAGATTGCTGCGAGGATTTCGAAACTCGGTGTAAGTCAGCACTTCTGCGGACTCTACGATGACTGCAGCCTCGCTTTATGAATGATTACACGAAAGATCATGTGCTGATTTCTCCAGTGGCATATCGTCATTTATTTTGAAGCACAAGACTTACCAGAACTATGGGACTTCTTCACGGCACTCCCCACGATCGTCGTAGTAGACCACATGGGACGACCAGACGTCTCCAAGCCTATTAACGGTCCTGAATTCACACTTTTCCGGCGCTTCCTCCGCGAACATCCCAACGTCTGGACGAAGGTCAGTTGCCCAGAACGACTCACTGTCAATGGACCTCCAGCTTTGGGTGGTGAGAGAGAGGCTTATCGAGACGTTGTGCTGTTTGCTCGAGCTCTGGTGGAAGAATTTCCAGATCGGGTGCTTTGGGGAACGGATTTCCCACATCCTAATCTGAAGAGTCATATGCCAGATGATGGGCTGTTGGTGGATTTCATACCGTGGATCGCTACAACGCCTGAACTGAGACAGAAGTTGTTGGTCGATAATCCGATGAAGCTGTATTGGCCGGAAGAAAGCACTTAGGGGCTGGCGAGCTTGCGACAGCAAGAATGAAAGCACATATTATGAAACAAGCCACATTATTGATGATTTGAAAGATAAAGAAAGAAAATTGGGTGCGAGGTGAAACGCAAATTGACAGCTCGTATAAAACAGAGTAAAGTGATCGCAACTTCACTTTCCCAAACTCAGACTCAAAGCGGTTCCAACGCACCCCTCCCACTAATTCTTACCTCTGCATACCTCCTGACAAAATCATCTTGCCCTTCCAACTTCTCCAAATCTTCCGCATCAATCCAATTCCCGTGGATTTGCGTCCTCAGATGAAATGGCAAGCTCACGACCGCAACTGGCTTCTCAAACTCCTGTGTATCGATCACAACTAAATCACATCTGTTCTCCAGCTTCCGTTCAACCATGGCGATGATCCACCCATCGCCTTCCTCCGCATCCTTTGTCCTAGGGATGAATATCGGTTCTTGCACTAGACTATCATCACCTGCGTAGAAGAAGCGCGTCTTTCCCGTCCGATGATCATGCATAGCCAATGCATTCAAGCCCTGGAAGATATTCTTGCCGCTATCCGACCGCTCAGGCAGAAACACGTCGAGGAATACAATATTGTGTTTCTTCGTCATGAAGCGCTCGTCGATACGTGGGAACTCGCATGGCATGTCGAGTACCACTTCAGGATCGGGAATAGAACTACCATTCGGTGAGGTCAAATCCAATTGCCAACGCACAAAGTCTGCTTTTGTTTCCGGTGACGGCATGCGTCCATCGTCAGGAGGGAAGAACGGAAAAGCGTTATCATGCACGCGTGTCGTTTCGAGATATATCTTCCCGTGTTGGCCTTCCCACGCGCCGCCGCAGTGGATATTCATACAATTCTTCCATTCATAGTATCTCGACTCGCCTTTCTTCCATCCCTTGGGGAGGATGGTGCTCAGTCTCCTCGGTACAACGATGAATATCGCGTTCAAGTCGTAGTTCCATGCCCAATGCTGCTTCTTGGCTCGAAGTCGCTCTATATTGCTCTCGAACGGCCAAGCAACCATCACAAGCCAATTCTCAGTGATCACACAGTCATGTATGGGTGCACACCAGGGCGACTTGACCCAGAGCTCTTCAATCTTGCGACCTTGTTTGTCAAGCGTATACGTAGCAATATCCTGCGTCGCTAGTCCTGTAGCCTCATAGCCGAACACAACAAGTTCGTCGGTGAATGGATCGACCTTGGGATGGGCAGTAAACGTCTTGCTTTTGACCTGTGATCCGAATGGATCGTAGCCTTGGGTATCAAGAGTATGTGGATCGACTGCATATGGCAGGCCTCCTTCCTTCAATGCAAGAAGCTTGTCTGCCCAGAAGACTAGGTTCGTGTTTGCTGTTGAATCTATGGCTGCTCGTACGCAGGGGTGATGTGTGAACGGGTTGCGGTACAGCCCAAAAAGAGCCTTGTTGGCTCGACGCTCGAGAATATACCGCTCAGTCTCAACATAGCGAAGTTTCATGTCCACACGGCCGTTGTGGAACCGAAAGGCAGATATGTGGCCATCACCGTCAAGCGGGACGTTTTGCGGATGCGGCGGTATGAACGGGTCGCACATCACCCGGTAGAACGTGCCGGCTATGGCTGAGGGGACAATCCCATGAATTACCAGGTCAGCTATTTCTCCCTCGAGTCGGCAAGGACTATTGGAACCAGTGAGGTCCTGAGCGATGGGCCATGAGGCGGTGAGGCCATGCAGGTATGGCTGCGATACAGGGACAGATGGGGCTGGAGGGACGTCTGGCGCAAGAAGCTTCTCGGCCGCCGAAACTGGTGCAGTTTTTGTTTGAGTTGCCATGATGAGTAGATTTTATTGAGATTCCGATTGATTGTAGAGGGAATTGACGATGTTGACGATGGTGAAAACTAGGAGAATCCAGCAGAGTCTCGAAAGGGTGGGTGCTGTTCTTATGTTCCTTGCTGCGAGACGTTCTCAATTTGATAGGCTGAGACGCAACACCACCTCGTACCACACCCCCAAAGCCAGCCAATGGTTGACCATGTTGTTCATTTTGAGCTTTCAAGTTTAATTCTATTCCATTTCAGAGTGTGGCCCCACGAATCCCCATGGAAATAAGGTTTGACAGTCGATCCCCGCATTTGGCACTGTGGGGTGGTGGGAAAAGCCCACCTGAGGGAAAGCTAAAATGTGGAGGACAGCCACTGGAAGTCTGACCTGCATAGAAGTGTGTATTTCCCGCCTCTAGTCAGACACTTGAAGCAAATTGCCGTGTCTCAGCAAATTTTGTCATCTTAAGCCAGATTTATTTATTGTTTGAAGGCTGTCCCTCAGCTTCTCACTATAAGAAGAAAGTCCGAGTGAGGCTACTGAATGTCCAACGTCTGCAACAAGGTCAACAATTCAGATACTTGCTCCATGCTCGTCTCGTCACTTTTCTGTAGTGGCAGTATCGTTGAGTTTGTCGACCTGGTTTCTAGGTGATGCTGACTTGTCTGCCGAAGTCGTAGCAGGCCCAGAGCATACTGCCGGTATTCGTCGGCATACTCATAG
This sequence comes from Cadophora malorum, assembly GCA_017365405.1. Lineage (NCBI taxonomy): Eukaryota > Fungi > Ascomycota > Leotiomycetes > Helotiales > Ploettnerulaceae > Cadophora > Cadophora malorum. The sequence continues at coordinate 84,983 of JAFJYH010000069.1, forward strand.
AAGCCATGTCTGTCCATCGATCCGTAGTTGTTTACGTCAGCAGAACTGCGATGTTTGTCGGAGCGGGTCGTCCAGAATAAAGACCAAGTATGTAACATGTTTCTGGTCTGTTCTTCAAATGATGGAATGTTGAACAATGAGCTGGGCTGCTGAAATATCCACAAGACTAGGCCTAAATTTTCCCGTCAGTTGTAGAAGTATAGATTCAACCATGAAGGAATTACCACTTATGATAGTGAACAGATTCACAGTATCCAAATTCAAGAAGGTCGAATACCCCTCATCGGTCAGTGTGTTGGTGCGCACAAGTTCGACAGCCCTCCAGACCGGCAAAGTTGCTCGTAGACTTCCTGGTGAGCATAGAGCTTGCAGATTCTGATAACACGATCGTGCCGAATCAGCTCGGAAGCATTCTTGGGGACTTAAAAATCCACAATGGAGCTCTTCAAGGGCCAGTCTGGACGGCGTGTTGTTGAAGAAAACAAATGATGTATTGACCAGGTATATGAACGTAGAGATACTTGCAAGAGGTTAGCAAGAAAGGGGCTATCATTGGGTTACTTACCGAATCGACTCTTCTTTTGCGATATATCGCTTCCAGACGAAGTCGCTGCTGAGCTCTTCTGGGGTATGTTTGATTTGGCCAAGTCCGGAACTCTTAAGGTTCTATTTTATGTGAGCAGCTGTCATCCACTGGCGATACTTCGACTCACGTTGACCATGGTACTGAATCTGTCGCGTCGTGCTCTCGCACTTGCCTCGCTGTCACCTTCCCAATTCTGAAGACAACAAATGAGGAATATTGCTTGCATGCCTGTCGGTCTTTGAGTCCCCTCGACCGACACACTCAAGTTGATACTTTGACTATGCTCAAAATCTTCAAAGGCGATGAGTTCGGCCAGATCAAAGTACCTTCTAGCAAGATCTTTATCATTACTAGCAGGGGAAGCCACCGCCCCAAGAAGGACCATCGCGATGACAAGCGGGGCAGGTGCAGTGACCAAATTAAATGTCGCGAAATGGATGATTGGGCAATGTGGATACCAAAATTTCCAGAATAAATCGACAAGTCGCTTGATGTTTGGAGGACTGAAGAATTGTAAGCACTGCCTGCTCTGGATCGATACTGCAGGAGATCGTGATGTCATCTCAGCAAGTTGTCCTGGTAGACCGATTTTTCGAAATCTCATAAGAATCTCTCTTGATTTGGGGAAGAGCGGATCTATAATCCAATCGACCATGTCGATGGGTGTCAGTTCTTCAAATGTCCCCAGAGGTTTAGCAACAGCAAGAGTGTTGTAATTCCAAAAGTCGTTGCGAGAACCTGATCCCATGCCGTCGAAATTCATCCATGAAGAGGTATTTGATGAGAAGTCGGCTATTTGCTGCACGCTTGGCACCCCAATTGTGTCGAGGGATGTATCTGGAAGCATTGATAGCGCATCTGAAGGCATCTCAATCATGAAATTCGCGGCTAAAAGTTCTGGCCAGGCACTATTGGATGAAGCATACTGGAAGCCCGTGGCTATTCCTTTCGAAGAAGTGAAGTTGCGAAGAAATGCTAGAGTCGAGGTGCTCCTGGTGGTGGAAGCTTGCGAATGAGTGAGCCACTGTGAGCTATTGGGTTCATTTGCATCTGGTATGAACTCTGGAACAGAATTTGGGTCAGCGATTGAGAAATCCGGGACATCGTCGGAGATAATGTCGCTGCTTCCGATATCGAGCCCAGTAGACTCCGCTGATGTCCCTGAAATCTCCGAGCTTCCCGCAGGAGCTCGAGTGTAGGTACATCTTGAACCCCTACTAATACAATCAGAGCAAGGCTGTCTCTGATCACACCCTCTCTTGCTTAGAGCGCAAGAATCGCAAGATCTCGTTTTCCGGCCCCTTCTGGCTGGTTTTGGGATCTGGGCCCCTGTCGAAACTCGGATCCTACATTTCTTGTAATGCAGGCGTCGTACATCACTATACCAGCAACCGATGTCTTTAGCCTCCACGCTTTTCCAAAGAAATGTCGGAAACAAACCTTCGGGTGAACTTTCGCTTGCAGAACTCGCAGATGTGTTCTTCGGAAGGTTAAAGTCAGTCAAAGATGATACAAATGCGGGAAACGCGGGGATGCTCCACCGCAAACCTCACCTACCCATCGTTTCTTTGATATCATGCCTGGAGAGCCACCTTGGAGATGTTGAGCTGAAAACATATGAGACTCTATGGTATCAGTCACATATGAAGCTCACCGGCGAATCGATAGCCACAGCGCGTTAACTTGGAGAAGTTGATTGAAGAGCAGATCATGCTTTTGGGTTGAAATAAGGTTTACAAGCCCCGTGCACCTGCCGCCTCCAGCCCTCCCCTCCCCCACATGCGGGGCGGAAAATTGATACGCCGATGGTCTGTTGACTTACTCGCGAGAGTGCCACCACATATGACCTGGCAAGAAATTTGCAAGGTAATGATGCGGGATCTGACGTCGTTCCAAGCATTACCATTGAGATCGATTTCTTCTGTACCAAAAACGAGTATTCCTGATGCCCTTCGAACAGAACTTTCCCTTGCGTTGTGGGTGGCTTGGCAAGTTGCGTCGGTTGTAGCCTTGAGAACTGAGACATATTCCGCAGCTGATGACGTTTTGAAATGGCTGGACGCCTCTACGATTAGTTGCAAACCAATCTACAGAACACGCATGGGCTGCAGGGCAGAGTCAAATACCCAGACTAACCCTCTGCTGTGACGCAATGACCTCAGATAGATTACTCTGCGAACGGTGCATTTCGGTTCCTCAATTGCTATCATCGACAACGAATCTCGACCATCAAGCTTAGCATTCATTTCCACACCGAAATGTATGGCTGCCGCCTACAACATCGGAGTTCAATGCCACCATCGACAAGTACTATCATTCTGATCGTCGCCCCACCTCCAACCCCCCTACAAGAGAATTCGACATATCAAAAGACCGAAAAGAAAATATGCTATATTTCCGATTAAGTCGACCGTTAAACTTCTTCAATATGCTGGCGAATTTGGATACCACTGTTAGAGCAAAGCACAGCAAACGGTGAAAGGGAAGTCTGCCAGGGAATTTGTTGTCGACTCGTCGCTAAGCGAAAATCTGTACCAATGAAAATTTCTCGTCAAGTCGCTCTTACCTGGACCCAAGTGAACAAGGACATGTGAGGAATACTCATGTAAAGCAATTAAGTCTTGCAGGCAGAATCGCGTCAAACAGAACCAAAATTACAAGCACGAACTGCGATGCATTTGTGAGGCGTGGAGACAAGCCTAAGAAGGGGGCCGATGATACACAAGCAGAACTTCTCTCTCTTCCCACAGTAAATCAAACGAATTGGGCCGGGGTCATCATTATTTATTAGTCGCTCTAATCCAGAGGCAGCCTCAACCTCGTGGTTCCGCCACTGCCCTCGCGATCAATCTCTTGGCGACGGTGATTTGGTGCTTGAAAAGCACTTCCTGGAACAGAAGGTTAGTTATTTGCAGATCATGAATTCTAATCTGTTGAAACACACCCAGGTATCAGTAATCTTGCATTCGTAACCCATGGCACTTAAATTGAGCACCATCTGTCTCTTCATCCGGAGGTTATCGACCGTTTCCGCGGGGTAATCACCGCCCCTCATTACTCGTTCGCAATCTGCCTTTGCTGCCTGCAAGCCTTTGACCTAAAACCCCATCAGCATCATGTCCTCAGATTTGTCACAGAATATGAACTCACCTTGATGTCCACAAGCATATCCTTCATCTTCTTCCGAAGTTCCTCTCCTTGCTTATACAAGTCTTTAACAATCTCTCTTGCCTGCGCAAGCGCAACGCGATCACGAAGGCCTTCGCGCTTGTTTCTCAGATCTAACAAGACATCCTTTTCAACTTCGGATTTTGTGTTCGACGAACGGATTTGCGCAGGTGTGCGGGGCATAATGACTCCGACTGCGACAACGAGAGATAGGAATCGAGCCACGACTCTTTCGAGGAACGTGGCCGCGCCGTTCCGTTCGCTCATCTTTGGAAGTCTTGGGAGAGACACGATGAGATTACTTGATTCTGAAGCTCTGGGCTTTCTTTTCGATGTCGCGAAGGAGACTTCTTGAGGTTCGACTGATGAACGCGGTTGCAGCGGGACGCCAAGAAGAATTATTTTTTGATCTACTAGTTGTCAAACGGCGTTCTCATTGATTGAATGAAGTGACAGTGAATTTCGCGAAGGTAGGATTTTCTTCCAACGGGTGAAGGACTGAGACATTAAGCTTGTAGTAGCCTTTCTGCAGCAATGAACGAAGTCAACTCCTACGCACGGGCTTATCAGAGGGCAGATCACATTTCAATGTGCTAATCAGACGGTGAATGGATTTCCACATATGTGTTCCATGTTGGTTCATCTCAGATTCAGTCGTCGTCCCTAGTAATAGTTCCCTGCAAGCCACGCTTCAATGCCGAGTACCAGGATTTATCGAATCATTACGCTGTATCAGCAAGTCAATGAGAGTGTCCTGTCAGATGCAAATATATTAGCATACTATTCTCCTTATCAATCAAACGCCCAGAGGTGAGATAAAATATGAATAAATCTCACCCAATCATCATTCATCGTCCATTGAAAGCCAGCGTTTCTGAGATAGTCGACCAGGTCATGCTGGACCGGGAGGTAAAGGGAGAGGCCGATGATCTTGAAGCCCACGTTGTAGATCCATCTTAATTCTTGCCACGCGGGCAGTTTATCGCTCTTTGAAGCTTTGTAGTCGATCAACTACAGTTGAAAGTCAGCGAGAAGGTAATTATGAGGAAGGAATGACTGCCTACCGCCGCCTCCACTTCATCGAACATGATAGCCAGTTGCAGGTTTGTGTCAGATTGGTTCCACTGGATTCGCTCTTCACTCTCTGCTTGTTCATCCTCGCTGTCCCTATCACATCGTCTTGTGAGCATTTGAGGACCATACGTCTGCTGGGAAGATAAGACTCACTTAGGACACAAATCCTTGAGCTCAAGTTTGATGGGGCCGATGGAACTCATGCCGACTAATTTGACGCTCTTTTGACAAGGAGCTCTGATGTTTGAGTCTCTTTCCGTAGATAAATAGGAGCAGAAAGAGATAAAAGGAAGATTATATCGGTCTCGTTTCACAGCAAGATAAGAATCAGGCAAGTATTCGTCCCAGTGAATGATGTTAGGATGAAGCCATGGCAAGGAAAGATTTCGATTTCAGTTTCAGTAAACACGTCACCGTGTCTAGCATCTAGAATCTCCAAAGCTGCTAATCCATTCCCGTGGAGGAACCCTCAGTCCTAGGCCTAGTTGGAGTCGTCTTCCTGGTAGCTCCTCACCCCGACGCCTCGTACCTTCTCTTGCAACTTCACCTTGAATATCAACATCCATATTCACAAGCTCTTCACAATGTTCCGGCTTTTCAATTTCGTCGATCCTCTCTGAACGAGTATCACATGATCTCATCATGTTTATATTCCAGCAGTTTAGCGAGACATAGTCCCTCTAAACATGTATACGTGCACACGCTCGAGGCCAAATCTATAAACAGCGCAGCAAATCCCGTCCCATGAGAACATAAATCTGTTCTTTCTCCCTGTCTTGCCAATAACCTGCTATCTCCACACCCACGAGATCCAAACTTCAGTGCTGCTTGGTGCAATCCTCCCGGCCACTCAACTCCACAATGTCGTATCCCGCAATCTTGTTCGCCCAGCATATTCCCAATTATATTAAATCGATGACTTTTACCATATTACAGCATAACTAGCAACATGTTCTTGTTACACGTCCCTCGCCCTATCTGCTTCCCGGCGTTTGTAGCTCTGAATTTCAGCGTACCTGGGTCCGCGGTCTAGGGCGGCCTTGATCAGCATGTAGCCATGCTGTCAGCAATGCGTGTCACCTTACCTCGTATGACATGGGCAGAGAAACGTACGCGATTCTTCAGCCGAGTTTCTTTGACTATTGTTCTAATTGGGTGTTCTGTAACCGAAGTTTGTGCCGCAGATTTGAATGTTGGTGTATTTGTCGATGCGGGAGGGGAGTTGATGGAGGAGGCGGAAGGAAATTTCGTCTTCTGTGAGAGAATTTTTGAGCCGATCTGCCAGCTCATCTATAGCTTTCTTTCGTTTTGAAACTTTGTCAAGTTCTTTTGTTTTTCTTCACGGAGAGCTTCGAGCTTGATCCCCTGTATTGATATCAGCAAGCTAGTCCCGCCTACTAATGTAACCACTCAGCTCCAAGTTTGTCTAGCTTTGGAAGTAATGGAATATAACGAGGAATGTAAAGCTTACCAGGTTCGCCTGAGTTTCCCCATTCACCTCCACCGGCTTCCAGAAATGATACAATAGCAATCTAAACCTTGCCTGATCGTACGCGGGTAACCCATCGTACAAGTACCGAATGCGATCGAGATCCATCTTTAGCGTATACTCCTACTCCAACACCATCAAATATTAGCGTCGCAATCACTTAGACATGCAACCAAACATAATCCTGAGCGCAAAATTTTCGTAGTGAGTAGTGAATGAAGTTGGAGAGTTCAACCTTTATCTCCAACGCCGTGTACGTCTCAGGTGGATATTTCTCGTCGGCTTCTTTCATGGTCTCGACAGCGGCTTTGTATTCTTCAGAATCTGGGTCGTGGTTGGGGCCGTAGAGTGTGGTGTAGAGGGAGTCGGTGCGGTTTGGATCTCGGTTTCGTTTGGGACGGCCATGGCGGGGCGTGGATAGTACAAGACGTGATGAGGTTGTGTTGCGACGGTTACGAATGAGGTGTGAAAGCCAAATTCTGAACAGGATTGTTGTGGGTTGTTGAGATGGAGCGTGGATCGTTCATGGCGCATGGAGAGGAGCTCTCTTTTCCAGCACTGACGAATGTAGGCTTCTAAAGTTTTGAAAAATAGTCTCAGCTCCCAACAATGGAGTCGCAGATCGCGATAGTGGAAGGAAATAAGAGAATGATTGATGCAAGTCCTTAACGGACCTCAAAACCGGATTGGAGAATGAATATGAAATCTCTTGCGAATTTAGGTACATTTGACTCAAAAATTGTCTCCATATTTGAGGACGCAGCAAGGATATTCATTATTTGATTGATTCATTTCTAGACATTGTAAGCCGAGCATGAAGTAAACAAAGGCAAGAAGGCATCGTCAACACCAAACCACCAAACACCATCGCCCCGCGCCCCACAAAAGCTGACCACAACTCCAAGTCAGGATTTCCAGCCAATGCAATGCACAAAAGTAACTCGAACACACTTTGATGCCTGTTACAGTGGCATATTTTCACGCCCAACTCATTTCCAGATCGGACTCTCCTTTGCCTTCTTGAATAAATCGCTCAATCCCCTCCTCCGTCTCCCGCCACCATCACTCTTAACTTCTCGTCCCCACTCATCAACACCATTCGTCGTACCAATCTCCACTAATCCACTAAGTACACTCGGAGACATAGGTCCCAATGGTGGCAAAGGTTTGTTCTTGAACTGTGTGTCAAGACTAGGTTGACGGAGGTGCGGAGTTGAAGCCGCCGGTGTGAGACTGTGGTGCGTGTTGTAGCGAGGAATTTCTCGGTTGATAAGGAGAGGTGGTGGCCGGGGTGGGACTTGGAGACCTGGGGAGCGGAAAGGGGAGAGAAGCTGGGCCTGCGCTTGAGATTGTACTTCAACCTGGGGTTGGGTTTGGAGTTGAGGAGGGCGTGGAGTAACTGGCAAAGATGGTGGACGGCGGTAGTATGACGATGGCTGTTGCTCTCGTCGTTGGACTGGAAAACTATGGTGGTTGGAAGTATTGTTGAATGGACTGGGAATCAATTCTGGCATCAATTCTGTCTGAACTGGTGCGGATAGTGGCGTCTTGGGCCACAAGGAGTGTTGCATATTTGGATACGGAGGAGGAGGTCGATCCGGTGCACTTTGAGAGCGGTTCTTAACTGGTCTAGGGGTGACGGTAAGCTCGTCTATTGTGGCGTTGAACACGGAAAGAGGGGTCGCATCATTGGGATCTTGCTTGCGTTTCTGTCGGGTTCGTGAAGTTGGTGATGATGGAGCAGTTCTTGGTCGTGCTCTTCTGGTACAGCGCTCGATTTTGAGCTGAAGTTCTGAGTTCTCCTCCATTAATGCTTTGGCTGCTTCTTCGGCTGCCACTGCTCTGGAAAGGAGTTTGCGATTGCTGTCTTCGATTGCAGCGATTGTTTCATCGACGACTTTGATGACAGCTCGTGCCTTTAAATCTGTTAGCGGTGCAAGCGATTGGAAAATGGTTTTCTTACACTCAGATCAGATGTCTGGAATTCCATGCTTGATGGTGATATATAGACCATCTTATTGGAACTTGGTGGTGCTGATCTCATGGACGGGCGCGTGACCAAAGCAGTATCCTCCAACTCTGCAATGAAAGAAGAGTTGGCCGAGGAATTGGGTGAATCGTAGGGTCCAGAAGTGTACATTTCAAACACTGACTCGACAGACGACGAGGGGGTTCGACCTCCACCAGATTGCTCCCATGCTGTCTGCTCCCAGTCGCCTCTCCCAGAAGCATACTGCCAATGATCATCACGAGCGGCAAGTAGCTTTAGACTCGGAGTTGGTCTAACTCCTCCTGCTCGCCTGGACCGACGAATGGATATCTGTACTGGCCTCAGGAACTCCGTCGAGGTTGCCTTTTCTAACTTTGTCGAACGTCTGTACTCCATCTCTCGTCCTGGGAAATGGTCGGATTGCCATTGTGACACAACATGCGGCATTGCTATTCTGACTCCAGATGATTGCAGATTCATGGGGCATGGAATTTCCAAGACGCCGACGTCTTCTTTCCTATCCAGGATCCGAGCTCATGTATTTGTTGTTGCACAAGCGAGTGAATAAGAAACTGAATCGGGCAAAATTAATCACATTTGAAGTTACCCTCAAATGCAGATTAGCCGTAGGACCCAAGCAGCGCAAAAAGCATACACGTTGAAGAGCAAGAATAAGAAGAGAGAAATCCTAAAATTGGGCATGGGGGCGAGATATATGAGAGAAGTGGAAAGCAGGTGCAAGCAGATCACACTCAGTCTGGGTGGTCCCCGCATTTTCCTGCACTGTGACTTGTGCGGTCCCAATCCAACGGGACGTTTCGCTCGAGGCTGTGCCATTCGATGGAGATATCAACCGGGGCGTGCTTTGCAGTATGTTGAGTACAAAAGACGACGCGCATTGGATAGGACGGCGGTCGCGTCAATGGGTGTGTTGCGCGTGAGACGCCATAGATTTTCGTCTGGAACCGCTGGGCGGTTCCAACAGGCCCCCCTGCATGCGACCTGGCGATATTGTCACATCACTGCTGTCTACGCCGCAAGCCTCAACGCCGCAGCCGTGCTTTGATGTGATGTGATACGCAGTTGGTGATGGATGTGGAGATTTGCTGACGAGAGGGAAACTGGTGTTGGATGAGAAGAGGCGGCGGGGAGTGACGGGAGAATGCTTGTAAATTCAGGTACAGGCGCTGAGGACGCTAACCGAGGCATTGTTGACAGGGGTAATGATGAAGACTTCTTGATCAGATATCAACATAAACTTTCTCTGAAAGCTAACATTCGAAACATTCCTAAACTATGGATCAGAGAAGGAAGCCTTGTGTAAGGTGGAAAGGTCTCAATAAAGGTTCTGGTTGTGATGAAGGCCGCATCCTGGTGTAGAATTCGACCTCCTCACAGCCAATCGAAAAAAGTCGTTAAGCAAAGAGGCAGGACAACAGGCCAAGCCAAGATCGATGGCCTACTATATTCGTAGAAGTAAACTGCATAAAGCTTGGTCTGGCAGATTGTAAGTGACGATTGACCGATGGTCCGAGAAGTATTGGATAAATCTTTCGGCTTCAGAGGATGTTAAGATTATGTTCAGTGAGCGGGAAGCGAGTGCCAGAATGGCCTTAACAAACAGATGATCAAGCGACATAAAACTACCTTAAAAAAGCCAGGGAGAAAAATCTTGCATGTGTGAACACTAGAGATTTACGCATAGTCAACCGGTTCCATGGTTCCACATTTCGATGGTAGATTGCACACCTACTTCTGGGGAACTAGAAGTCTGTGTTTTACTGACATGCAACATGGCTCAGTAGAAAGCTGCTTTGCGTCCTTAGATGCATGTGTCTACACAAGTAATTCTTTTCAGTAGAATTGGCCATCACTCAATTCGTAGTTTGAAGATCATCGCGCCGTCGTCCTAGAACGTCAGGTAGCCTCAGACCTGCATCAAGACCAACCCGGGAGTAAAAACATTCACGTGACCTTGCCGCAGCAAGACGTCCAGAATTACCTAGCCCAGGTGGGATATAGATCACATATAAACGCGCGCGGCAGAATGGAACCTATAGGATATCAATTATGATCTTCCAACAATTCCAACGCATAAAGGTAGAGATATCAAGCCAACAAGATCCAATCACCTCGAAGTGCATTGTTGACAGCGTCTAGCGACCCTGTAAGCGGCGCCAAGCCCTGGAGTTAAGGTTAAATTTTAGACGCCCAAATTTCTGATTGGCGCTGTCGCCTTTCAACATCCACCTCGGAGATGATAAGGTCTCTACCAAAACCTGTTCACAACTCAGCGACTGCCTCATAAACCAACTCTGCCTTGCCACTTACGCACTCCAAGCGCGTCCGCAAACGTAATCGCACACGCAACCGCAGCCGCAACCGCCGGCCAAGTCTAGCCTCACGAGGCGCATTAAGCTTACCTGAAGACGAAGCAGCGAATCGAGACGATTGGATACCGTGAGGACAGGCTCCAGACAGCAAGATGGACAGGCCTAGTGAGAGAGACAAGGAGAGGAACAGGGAAAGGAGGGAGAAGAGCCGCTCGGTGTCCTACGATTCGGAAGAGGAGCGACGTCGGCGACGTAGACGGGAGAGGAGGGAGAAGGTCGTTGGAGAAGCTGGGAGACGGAATGAAGAGGGTAGGAGGGAGAGACATGGTGGTGAGAGAGAAAGGGATAGTAAGCGCCGCCGAACACGATCGCGATCTCGGTCAAGGAGTCCTGCACACGAATCGTCACGACGGGGTCGCGATCGCGACGACAAGCACAGGAGTACGAGGGAGAGGTCGCCATATCGAAGCAGTAGTGGCAGGGACAAGGACAAGGATACAGATAGGGAGGGAGGTAGGGAGGGTTCAGGCTCGGCGACACAAGGACCAGGACAGCTTAGTCGGAAAGCTAAAGGACCATTGCCATCACAAGCTTCGTCTTTCCAGGCCAATGGTGGACCGGAAGGTGCAGGTGCTGTGGTGGTCGCAGAGGAGAAGGACAAGCAGAAGCCTAACTTCGCGGCTACGGGCTTGTTGGCTGCGGCTTCGAACTCGGTCACACAAGCTGATGGGAGTGCCATTGCGCTCAAGTATCACGAGCCTGCAGAAGCGAGGAAACCACCTCCTAGAGACGACTGGAAATTATTCGTTTTCAAAGGTCCTGAAATACTGGAGACGATCGATCTTAGTTTGAGGAGTTGCTGGTTGGTGGGGAGGGAGGTTGCGGTTGTGGATCTGCCGGCTGAACATCCGAGTGTGAGTAAACAGCATGCGGTGATTCAGTTCAGGTATATTGAGAAGAAGAATGAGTTTGGGGATAAGACTGGGAGAGTTAGGCCATATGTGATCGATTTAGATTCGGCGAATGGGACGGCGTTGAATAAGGAGGAGATTCCGCCGAGTCGGTACTTGGAGCTGAGGGATAAGGATATGATTCAATTTGGGCACTCAACGAGGGAATACGTGTTGATGCTTTCGAAGAGTTGAGGGCTTGAAGGGCATTTCGGGCGCATGGGGACTGAGGTATTGAATGTGGGAAGGGGGCAACAGATCGATTTTGTTGGTGATATTATGCCCAGGCCGTAAGCATATCCTACGCAAGCCTTATTCATGCAAGCCACTCAATATGGTGTTTGTTGGTACGCCCAAAGCTAAGCTAGCACTAGTTGACGCCTCTCCCGGTGTGGACCCTAATTAAGATTCTGCAAACAAACTTCGAAAGCCTGGAATCCGGAGAACAACCTCTCACCTGAGGACGAGTCGTGGTTGTCTTGACCAAGTCTTCCATCTGCGCCCAGACTGAAGCAGCGACACGCCTCGTCGACGATAGAGCCTCAGGGAAGGGAGCTGGAGCTAGCGTTTCCTCTTTGCTAGTTAATATAGACAGCTTGAGATGGCATCTGAGTCTAGGAATCCAATCACTCTTCACAACGTCCTCTATCTCCGCACCTGTTCTTCTCCATTCTTCATTCTCTCAGTGCTTTCTCCCACTCCCATGCGAGGTCTGTATTCATTTTCCCAAGTTGGTATTCATTTCCCCAAGTTTTCAAAGATGTTGACCGTCTATCGTCTGCGAGTACAGGACTACCTGGGCGTAACGTGCCATCAAGTGAGCCTCAATGTTTCATCCTCTTTTCAAAACTCCGAACTTGACGTTGCCCAAGTCTTGATGCCTGCTGCTCCACACACGTCACCGAAGCTTTGATTGCGCAACCTTTTGGAATGTTAGGTGAAGAAGTCGAGAGCTCCCCTACCTTTCCTCTTTCATTCCGAACTTGAAAAGAAAGCCTCAACAAGGAGTCACACTCTAGCCCCGGCACTCACAGTCCCGAAACCACTTACCGTCACTCCCTCTGATTTTCGAAGCGGGTGGCGATTGTGATGTTGCAAAACCTGGGGCATACCTCAAGTCGGGTAGCACATGTGACCAGCCATCACCCCCTTGAGTCACACCACACCCCGATACCACAACGATTTCGGATTAAAGTTCGCTGATACCATAACGTCCCTCAATTTTGCGTATCTCACTTGACGATCTCGGTGTCTTGTCGCTCTGTACCACGACGAAAAAGTTTATTTCGAAGTCTCGGTCGCAGGTACGTTGCCAGGCTAAATTATATTCTCCGTATCGTGGAGGCTGTCGTGTAAGGGTGACTCGTCGTACTACATCCCTACCTAGTTCTCTCTCTTGTTCGCCAAGAAAAGCTTAGCTTGTGTGGAGTTGCACAAGTTGAAATGCCCATGAAAATGCCATGTTTCCCGCGACGCACCAATAGGGCTGTTTGAACACCAAGTGGTCGGCGATGCAATTTATTTTCCTTGAGTGCAAGCTTGCAATTAATGAGAAGGTCAACACAATGATGAGTCAGGTCTGGAATGATTCCGATAGGTGATGTGGTGGCCAAATGCGGCAAATATGAGGCTCTTGATTATATTGCGAGCAATATGAGCCCCAAAAGGGCAGCTGAAGGAAGGGCAACGCATGAAAGGACGAAGTGGAAGCCTAGATAGATTGCCCATTGTTCGAGACGAATTACGCTCTCGCAAGAAACATTATCCATTACCATCACGTGTGCCCCAAGTGCAGAGCCCCATCACTTCGTCGTCCCCATCTCAGGTTTGTCTAATCTCATCCACGAGGTTCGTTCAAGTGAGGTAAAATGTCTTACCCCGGAGTCAAGTCAGTCGCCCGGACGCGTGCCCACAAGGCTGCTGCCGGACCCATCCGGGAGTGTAGCACCAGCCAGGATGCCCCGTATCTGAACCCTGTAAATCCCATTTTAGGACCAAGCCACCCGTCATTTCAACCTAAAAAGCCCCTAGCCACCTCCTTTAGCCCCTGCAGGCTGCAGCAATCCGTCCATCCCGCAGTGGGTGCAGCTGTGCACTGCAACATCGCTAATCCAATCCAACCAACTGAGACAGGATGCTCAGCCCAATTGCAGCTGACCCAGGACTCGCCTTTCTTTCTCCTCCCTCTTCATCTTCATCACACCCTCTCTCAGGGCGCAGTCTATCGCTCTTTCCTCTTGTGTCCTCCTCCTGTCTGCCATGCTCGTGCCCTGTCGTGACTCCCAGTGGCGCACTAACCGTTACATGTCTCCGTGTGACTAACTGCTTTGCGCGTGCCACAGTAGAGAGTACCGACCTCTCCTCTGTACACCGAGACCAGAGCATAGCAAAAACAAGTACGTACCAAGCTAGTAAGGTAGACTCCAGTCAGGCAGACGTCTTGAGCTTCTCTGTCTGTCTGTCTGTCTGTCCTCTCTACCTTTTCAACCAATCTTCTGCTACGTATCGACGTTGTATCTGGACTGGATGCCCTTGACTTGCCTGCCCTTCGGCCTTCAGTACAACTTGAAGCTCTGTGTACAGAGACGACCATGACCGCTACACCGGCCGGGCGAACTGAGTATTCAAGGGCATATAAATAAGCTGTATGCCGGCTTGATCTGGAGTGGAAAAGAAGGGAAAGTATCAGTCAAGCACAAGCCAAGAAGAAGCCCAAGCAAGCATCGACTACCGGGAAACAGGCACAGGTGCAAGCATGGTATGTACTCTCCTGCAACTTGCCTAAGCCCAACTGTCCAGCACTTCTATCCCATATATAGGACGACCAGAAGCTAATAATATATCTGCAGGGCTCCGCAATCAATCCCGACGATATCAAACGCTACGAAGTCACAGAAGTCTACTCCCACCCCGATGCCAAAGTCGACATTGTCCTCGTTCACGGTTTAAATGGCAACCCAAAGAACACATGGACAGCTCCAAATGGTGTCTTCTGGCCTAGTCAGCTTCTGCCAGCTTCGTTGAAGAACTACCAGGCGCGTATATTGGTATATGGATACAATGCAGACGTGTATACATTTGGTAGCTCGAAAGGAGGTCCGAGGTATGTCTCGATGGTTGATATTATATGGGGAGGTGCTGACAGTGAATAGTTCGGATATGATACATCAACATGCACAAACACTTCTTGCCAACCTAGCTCTGGAACGGAAGAGTGAAGAGGTTGGAGAACATCCAATCATATGGGTAGCACACAGCTTGGGAGGAATACTGGTCAAGCGTGCCCTGGAATTATCCTTTGATCTTCAAGGCAATCACGATGATGATCTACGATCGATCTTTGTCTCAACATTCGGTGTTATTTTCCTAGGAACTCCACATACTGGAGCCGACCCCGCGAAGTGGGGGTTGATACTCCAAGGCATGGTCAATGCCATGGTACCAAAGAAGCTTTTCGAGACCCACTCTCAACTCGTCAAGACCCTTCAAAGCAACAACGAAATACTCCAAAATATCAACCTCCGATTCCTAGATCTTTATCCAAACAGGTTGCGGATATGTATGGTTCATGAAGGCCATCCTACAGATCTTAAAGGCACTAAACATCTCATTGTCGACCAGACAGCTGCCAGTCCTCAACTTCCAGATGTTCAATACTTTGGTATCGAGGCAACACATTCGGGAATGTGTAAATTTGAGAGCAAGAATGCGCCAGGATTCACGAATGTTTCTGTAACGTTGAGGTCATGGGTTCAGGAATGTCCGGAGTTTATACAGACTAGGTGGGAGGCGGAGAGGTTTTTGAGAAAGCAGAAGAGGGAGGATGAGATTGCACAGCTTCAAAGAATGGTGAGTTGTCTCAAGGCTGTGATGGATACTTGCTGACTTTTCTAGTCTGGACTCTTGCCTGGCACTCCACGCATGACGAGTACGCCAAACACACCTGGTAGGTCGAGTCCATATCCAACGCAACCACCTAGCATGTTGCAAGGTCCATTCAAGGATGGTTGAGAATCGTCGGGGCACTTTTTTTACTCAATGGTGCATTTTTCTTTTTTGCTTCATTTCATCTTGCAAGGGCTGCATTGCTCAAAATTGGTGGATAAGGGCTGATTTCTTTCTTGTAGAACCGGGCTCTGTAAATAATTCAATGGTCATCTCCAAATCAACCATCAGTATCGCACCTGATGACCCAACACAAGATGCACCATACTTTATCAAACCAGCCGGATTCCGTCCAAACTCACTCTTTGTCGGCAGAGAATCTGAGCTGGAACAGATGCATAAGATGTTGTTTGACAAGAAGAGACGTGCTGATGGTACATCTGCTGTCCTGCTACAGTCTCTCCCTGGTGGAGGCAAGACTCATCTAGCTCGACAGTATGTGTATAACCACAAAGACGACTTCCCAGGCGGTATCTTCTGGCTACGAGCGAAGAGCGAGACCGAACTAGCAGCAGGCTTCTGGGACATTGCACGCAAGGCAGCATTGAAACATCTCGTTGGAACAGAAGAAGCAGCTTCTCTAGACGACCCGGAACAGTTCATCCAGATGGTAAGGAAATGGCTGAACGATCGCCATGACTGGCTTATCGTACTCGATGGTATACATTTTACGCATTCGACTTTAAGGAAATTCATCCCTGATAGCACGGATACCAGTATTATCTATACCTCGACCGAGAAGTCGGTCATCGGAGATCACCATTTCATGAACCCACAGCTGATCAGATTACCACTGCTTTCTGCTAGGGAGGCTCAGAGATTACTTCTTCTCGAACTAGGCAGGGCAGAGCCATTTGCGAAGGATGATCTAAGGTATTCGATGGAGTTGGTTCAATCGATGGGATTCCTCCCTGTGGTCATTCATGCAGTTGCGCAACGACTGAAGACGACCGACGAACCACTCTCCAAATTTGCAAGAACGTACTCCTCGGAACCGAGACTCAGAGGTCTGGGCACGTATATTGCGGTAGTGGAGCAGCTAAAAGGTCGGGGTGCAACGGAAGCGCTGAATCTGATAAATATTCTCTGTTTCTTCAGCCAACACATTCCCGTCGAGATGATTTCGCTGGGTCTTAAAGCCCTCCCATCGACCGTTTCCGTCAAAGCCTTCGAGCCAGTGTCAGGCCACTCACTGAACAACACTTTCAAAATCCTCAACACATTCGCCCTCATCGACCGGAATGATCACGACCACGATCCGGACAAGGAAGCAGCGATCCAATCTTCTCAGCATTCTCAAAGCTCAAAACGCAGCAGAGACATGCTAGCAGACAACGTGGACGTCATTCGTCTTCACAGCGTTGTCCAAGGTTTCTTCGCAGACACCCTCGCCGCAGATGGCTCACTGCTCCTTTGGCTTGACCGAGCAGTCCGCCTCTTCTGCTGCAGCTATGACATGGCTAACACACGCATCTCGCGCAAAACCCATGCCGGGCTCGTAGAAGATTATCGACTGTACGAGATACATGGCAACAAGCTCGCCGAACACCTCAGCAAACACCTCTCTAAACGACTCTCGGCCGCGCAGAAAGAAATCTTACAGGAAGCAGACGATAGTCTGGCTCAGAGACTGGTATCAATCAAGACTGAGATTGATCGTCGCACACCTGAGAGTTCGAGTGTTATTGTTGCTGGTACGGGAAGCGGAAGAGAAGTTTTCCAGACAAGCATCTTTGATCGAACGAGTTCGTCGAGTGATACTGGACCTGAAACCCCAGGAAAATACGACAATCTCAAAAGCGGTATTTCGACCTGGGGAATGGACTCCGAAAACCCAGAATTCGAATCACCAGTTCACGATAATGAGTATACGAAACGGATGGATGCGATCTACATACAGCATTTTCCACTTCCTATGCCTGAAGATCCGGGTTATGATAGTGATAGGGAGGAGGCTGGTATCATTGCCATTCCTGGTTCACTTCCTATCCAGTCACCGACTACTCAACCTGTACCACCGCAATATCCGAGAGCTGAGAATCAGAGACCGATGAGTGCAGATGCTGCACAATGGGAAGTTGTCCAGTCTCGGCATAATCAACGAACGAAAACACGTACGGTCCCAAGTCCACTTCACCGGACACTTCCGTCGACATCACTCAGAAACAAGGATGGAAATCTAGACTATCGCGCTGTAAGCGCTGGGGCCATCACACCGCATATTACGCACGACCATGCTCAGGGTTTCTTACAAGGCGGGAGCACGAGCCAGACGACTTCGAGAGGGTCGTCTCGTGGTCGCTTGAGTTTTTCTGGAGGGGCGGGAACTGGGATAGGGAAAGGTGAATTGAGTGGGCAATCCGGCGCGGAAGTCAGTCTTGCGCGGATGAGGCAGAATAGTCCGTTGTCTCCTCGAGGTGGTGGGATGATCATGGATCGGAGTAGGAGGAGTAGTTCCTTGAAACCCGTTGAGAGGGAGTTGGAGCACATGGGGAAAAATCAAAGGGAAGGAAAGAAGGAGAGTCAGAGGGGTAGGGTGATGACTGGCTTGGCGAGTTATGCTGCTGCTGTAGCGGGACCGACGAGGGATACGGTTGAGGGGTTGAGAGACTTGGCCAAAGCGGTTGTTGGTGTTGGTGTCTCTGGTGATGGGCATGGTGAGAGTGATGGGGAGAGTGCAGTGGTCGACGATTTCCCAGAGCCAACTAGGCAAGAAAGCCATCATCCCTCAGCTATGGAATCTCTCCAGAAAATACCGCATTCGCAGCATGCTTCTCCGATCCTCATGCCACCTTATCCACCATCACCGAATCTCACGCCTGCCCTTGGTCTTACAGATAATAGGGAACAATATTTCGGAGATGGGAAGGATGGAAAAATCTATCCTAGACGAGAAGGTCTGCCGCCTTTCGAACTCAACTATCCAAACGCCAGCACGGGCTTTTCGACACGTCCTACTACCTACCTCCAAGCAGAAGAAACACCAAGAAGGTGGGCAGGTAGAGGACGAGAAACGCAATCCGAATCCCTGCCCGCCAGTTTACTGGCTTCGCATTCTAATATTGACAGCTATGGCTATGGCTATGGGCAGAGCAATCCTATTTCTGATTCCGGTTCCAACATGCTGTATAGGAACAGCGAGAGCGAGACGGATTTACTCAGTCTCTCATATCCTGGCGTTAGAGTGCAAAGAGGGCTTCGATTTGATGAAGGTGCTTACTACCCCGGACGGCCGGAATTTTCATATCAAGGTCCAGGCTTGGATTTCGATGGCAAGTATGGAGTCGGGAGTAAGCCGGGGCATGTAAGTCAGAGCCAACCTATGAGTCGTGATCCATCCGGTCAATCTCACTCCGGGCAATCGTTGTCTGCGCATTCGACTGGGGAGATAAACAAGAGTAGGAGAGCGAGTAAGGCGGAGACGGAGCCGGATTTGCGGTTCTTGGGAAGAGGACTGCAGGTTGGGGTGGGAGGTGGTGAGAGTGCTGGTTTTAGAGGAGGGAAGGAGAATAGGTTGGAATTTGCGAGGGCGGCGTTGACTGAGAGGTTAGATGAGTGGGGTTTAGATGAGAAGTAAGTCAATTCCCTTGCTCGCTTTCACCAGCCGCGTCGTTCTTCTTCTCGCATCAGACGAGAGCATGAAAAGAATTGAGTACTAACGATGAGCAGCTCTCCACTGCAACCACAACTACAACCTCAATCCCAAACCCCACGCAGATCATCATTCAACCCCACCGCACCAACATTCTCCCCCTCAACCTCCTTCCCTCCCAACCCGGCCACTTCAGTGCTAAACAATCAAAGCCAAAGCCAAAACACAACTCCCTACCCCGAATCCAATACCCACACCCCTGCCCCCTCATTCACATCCTACACCTCCCCATACCCACCCGAAAATACCCCGAATCCAGGATATGGAAGTGGGAGTCCAAGTCTTAGGACATCGCCACGACTCCAACAAGCTCAGATCCAGCAGGATCAGTTGTATAAGAGGTCGCCACCTCAACGGTATCTGAGTCCGGATGTTAGGAATTCTCCACCTTCTCGTACATCACCACCGTTACCCCAGATAAATCAAGTGACGGGATCTCCTCGCTCTCCACCTCTCACATTAGGTGGCACACCAATGGACCGACACTCCTCAGGCTCCGGATCAGGCAGTGGTGGACTCCGGATCATCGATCGTAAAGAGAACGGCAGAGGGGCAGCAGGACGAAGCAGAATGATTGAATTTGGCGATTATCCTGAGCCTGTTGATTATGTGCTTGCTAGGGAACGCGTGCTTAGGAGTTGGGGGGAGAGGGAGAGGGTTGTCAGGGAGAGGAGGGAGAAGTCTCAGTCGCAGTCGCAGTCGCAAGCGAAATCTGGTCGTGGCGGGGGAGTCGGGTTGGGGATTTCGGATCCGGATAGTATACCGAGATGAGGGAGAAGTGATGGAAGAGCAAAGAAGGTGGAGGTGGAAGGCGGGAGATGAGGGGGGGTTGTATATCTACTTGCTGTTTGCTGCTTTGACATTTGCTTGGCAGAGATTTTGGTTTCTGAGGATGTTGCTGATATTTGGACTTGGACTTGAACTTGAACTTGAGTTCAATGGCGTTTGGAGATAGGGAGGGTTTTCATTTGCATGGTTTGGCGTGGCATTTATTGGCGCTGGAGAAAGTGTGTGTGGATGAAGGGTGGGAGATAGGGCATATGGTAGCATTGCAGGTGTATTGAGATGGTAGATGGCATGGATGGATGGATGGATGGACTGGAGTACATGAGCTAGAATATGAGAGTATAAGATGGGGGGATGAGGTGCATGGATGGATGGCCAGATGGTGCATAGCATGGTATGGCAAAGCATAATACACGAATGTAAGTAAGAATAGAGAATACCGCAGATCAAGGATTCGACTTTCAATTTGTTCGAACGTCCTTCATCCAACCCTGGAAATTGAAAGAGAGGTAAAATGCCTTGCTGTTTGCTTGCTGGTACTGGATTCACGCTCAAGTGCCCCAAGGACAGGAAATTTAGGCAAATCGTGCTCGAGCCACACGCATGGGGTAGGCTAGAAGGCTAATTTGGGCGAAGGCATAGCGATCTCATAAGCTCCGGCAGGGAATTCACTCAGTTTTTCTCTTCCCTCACTGCGCCACTGCTCGCTCCCAGGAGCTTAAGGTTGGAAGATGCCTGGTGAATTTGGCATTCTTTCTTCTGACCTCTGTTGCCTTTTCTGCCTTTGCTGACCTGTTTTGCATAAACCCGAATAAACATCAATGAAGGCACCTGGATCGTCTACTTTTGGGAACATCGAAGTTAAAGTCGAATGGCTGCTATCACAATTTTTGAAAAACGTTGTTTAGCTGGGACTTCAGACTACTGTGTTTACTAAAGCTGTCATTGACGCAAAGTTCTATTAGTTTCGTCTCATGAAGTCACCTTTGACAGCTGGGCTCCCGAGATCAGGATGGATTCAAGTTAGTCCATTGAGTGACCAGGCCAGTATACGCAAAGAGGGCACAGACAGAACTTGGAAAGGCGGTGCTCACTGCAATATTGAACTTTGAATGAGCTTCAGCGGGAAATCTGGAGGTTAGAGTAGTAGATGCGTGCCAAATACATATGTGTCGACACAAAGTGTTAAGACTATGGGATGAGGTAGAAAGATAGTCAGGACGAATGGCAGATGGCTTCTTGCCGCGTATACATAACGACATTAGACAGGATGTGAAAAATGCACACCACTGGCATCTTGACAGGTACACTCGCTCTATGGATAACTTAGGTCATTACGAATCGGCAAAGCAGGTGAATGATGACAAACACGATACTGAGCTCTGATAACCCCAGTTGATGAGACATCTCCGATGTCTAAATAATGGCCAGTCACCCGTGCCGAGTGAATGTCAATGCCACTTGATTGACTGATGGTTCTGAGTACAGCCTGAGATATGCCGTGTAGATTTCTGTACAGAAATCTTCTTTCGTTTTCTATTTCTACAACTCCTTGACCTCAGGTTGTTAATTACTGCTGTCGCCTGATCTCAATCCTTGGCCACCCTTTGGAAATTCTTTGCTTGATTCAGTGAGTAGACCTGAATTCCTGCTAGTCACTTCAGGTGCGAGCACTTACCAGGTTCAATTGGCCCGGCCGATTTTTCAATTCCATTTGCTCGATGATACGTAGTGTTTTGAAGAACTGGACTTTTAACTAAAATAACTAGGTGTTATAGCCATGTCTGCAACTAAGAATGAACGCTGGGCCAGTGTCGCTGCCCTCCCTGCTGGAGCCTTCTACGCGAATGCCCTCTCTACTCCACAGGATGTACCCATGTCAGTGCAATGCTCATTGAAGATACCGACTCCTTGGACTGTAACGGAACATACAATGGATTTTGAGGTGACTAGGAGGAGGCTGGCTCAGAACATCCGGGACCAGAAATCCTACCGGAATCAGTACCCTCTCCGAGTAGAACGAGTCGTCAGCCAGATCTTCACCGAGTTCAATGATGACCAGATTACCGATTTCTGTTACAATTCCCTCACTGAGGTGTATAAGGAGTGGTTAGACGAAGAGGAGATTGACTGGGAGGCTAATCTTGTCCCTTCATGCAGCAGTGGTACGAGTGAGACTGATCTTCCAGGATCGTACACTGTTACCATTGGTGGAGAAACTGCGCAGAGGAGTATTGTACAAGCTCGATACGCAGGTGGAGCCTGGGGTTTTGGTGGTCTGCTATTTCGCCAGTTGCAGCACCAAAACCACGCCTTTCGTATGCGGGCTCTTGAGAAAAGCCGCAACAAGTTTTACGCATATGTTGAGGGAGTGCATGGACCAGGAATGAAGAGGATGAGGTTTGTAGCTTATGCTACTTTTCAAAGGGGGGACTTGACTTCAGAGGAAATTAAGGGATGGGCCTGCATACTGGAGACGCAGAACATGGTCCTCACACAGACTTTCGACGAATCTGAACGAGGCCAAGATGTACCACTATTCACAGCCATGTATCTTCCGGACATGGGAGTCTCCCCTTTACGCGGAACTAATCGCACTCCTTCCATTCGACAATCAAACGCAGGCAGCGTACCAGATTCGAATGAGGGTCGTGACAAAGCCCCAGATATCGTGAAGGGAATGATAGCAGCTTGGAAGAGACAAGGGGGTGGATCTTGCAGTCGTGTGGAAGCGAGGCTCGAGATTCTCCCTCCACTTGCGCAGCCTCGCAACACCCCAGTTGTCAAAATTGAAGCATTTTACCTGGGTTTACCTCGAGACATACTAGCAGCGAATAGCTATCAACACTTCGACACCATCGTTGTCACCATAGATCTGGTTGAAGAAGGATTTCATCCCCATCCCTGGATCAAAGTCCCGGAGCATTACCCCGAAGCAGACCAAGCAATGCGGCTGGTTATTTGTATATCTGGAATAAACAAGGTCCCACATTCACCAAGTCAAGGGACATCATTTGCCCACTGGGTAAAGCGTCAGAGAAATGAGGATAAGAGAGGTATAGAGGGAAATCCAGCAGTCAATGCCGCCATGTCTATCATTGACTGGCTGAGAGGTGAAGTGTTGGTCCCAATTCCCTGAAACAGAGTCCGAGTATCCGATGGCAACCGTCGGTTCGAAAATTATTGTGGGAAACCAGTCCGGCGCGATACCAGAGGCGCGAAGCGGAAACATGATAGTATTGGAAAATCGGAAACAGGCAGACGAGCATTGGAAATGTTCAATAGCATAAAGAATAACCACAACAAAAGACGTTGACCGCATAGCTGAGCGCACTCATTGGCCACTCCTATGGCAAGGCTCTGAAATGGCATTTGAATTTAGAGTGGAATTCTGACGGCTTCTTGTCGGCTGTCGGTGATCGCCTTTGCTTTGAGATCGAACATCACTAAGCAGGTTGGTAACTTTCAGACGTGGAAAAGTTCATTTTCCGACATTTCCGATCTTGCAGCGTATCCTTTGCTATTTTGTAGCACACGTCGTTGGAAGTCTTTGTCTTCACGATGACAAAATGATTGTCGTGCTGCCGTAGTACTGAGGCCGGAGCTACAGTGATTATAGCCTGGATTCGCCTGGCTGATCCGGCCTGCCAGTCATGCCCGAAACGCCCTCACTTTGAAAATCCATTGCTGCCCAACCCACAAGGATTTGAAGTTCCTATCCTTACGATAATTACTTTCATTTGCTTATCTATTGATATTATCATAACTGAGAGTTGAAAATCAACGTGCCTTTTCAAACTGTTGAAGTGATGCCCGTGACTTCCGTGGGGCATACCACAACACATGGCATGGAATCACCTCCCACTCTCTTCAAAAAGACATTGTAAACCAGTGCCAGAATGCACAAAGGTTGTAAGGTATTGTACAAGTGCTTTGAAGATGGGGCAACTGGCGCTAGTCAAAAGCAAAAAAAATTGGTGCTCCGCAAAAGACCGGGACAAAGAATCGACACAAAAAAACCGACCAAAAAAGGGCTCTGCAAAGCCAAAAAAGAGCAGTTTCGCGCCCGACGAGAGGCTCGAACTCTCAACCTTGGGCTATTCTTAGAAGAGAATCTTCTTAAAAGGCCCCTGAGATAGTCAGTATCAACAATCCAACGATTTTGAGTCAGTGGTACATACACGCGCTAACCAATTGTGCCAGCCGGGCTTGATCTGTAAGATGCTTAAGCTGCTTGTGATGTCGACCATTTGCTTATTTGATTACATACGTACAACAACAAAATCCGGCGTTGTGGGAGTCACTCAGCCCCAAGCTTCCCTTAAGCGACCCTATTGTGAAGCCGTCCGGTGCAAGCGAGTCTTGGAATGGATCCTATTGCGTAAGATAATCCCTGGAATGTGCTGCATGGTGCATGAAGAGTGGGGTGATGATGTATATCACGTTATGGGGTTGCACGTGTGGACGTTCCGGAACGGAGAACTTCAGGTCTTTGTTAGGGCAATAGCAGGAATGCACATGGTTCTTTGGCTGGCAATTGTACTGTCAGGCGTTTGTGCTACTACATCATTATGTCATGGATATGTTGGCTCCGGACTTCTCAAGTGCCGACTAAGCTTCAGCTCGCTAGCTTGAGGGGACACAGAACTTCAAAAGTATGGCTCTTATTATTTCTCTTTCGGGATGAAAATACGCAGATATCTTGGATCGCCTTTCACTTGTGAAGGTCTTTTCTTTTGAAAGAGGGCTCGTTCTTCTCAGGCAGTGCGACAATCTTGCAATTGCAGTTCGGATGCACTTGCTTGACTCAGGCGCAGGTTCACTTCCAGATATCTCTCGTTCTTGATCTACCAGCTATTGAAGAGCAATGCAATCTACCTTCTCTTGTTTATAAAATCACAAAACAATATTCCTTGGCTCTCCGTTCGCCCACGCCTCAATATTCTCACCAACCGTCCTCCTCAACTTCTCAATGCTACTCCTCGCCCACCACGCAATATGCGGACTCAAAATCAATCTCCCATCAAGCTCGTTCCCCTCTTTCCTCCACTCATGCGCCGTCCTAACAAGCACATTATCCATTCCCGCTGGCTCCTCAATAAACACATCCGTAGCAGCAGCATGAATCTTCTTCTGCTTCAATGCCTGAACAAGTGCGTTCTCATCCACGATTCCTCCCCGTGCAACATTAACAAGTAGAGCTTCTTCTCGCATGAGTTCAAATTCTGGAGTTGAGATCAAATTGAGTGATTCCGGCGAGAGTGGTAGTGTCAAGAAGATGGTGGTGCTTGTCCGGAGACACTCCTTGAACGAGACACGACCGTCTCTAACAGAGGAACTGGTCTTGCGTTCTGCAAATTGGACTTTCGAGCCTAGCGCTCGGCATATTGTTGCTACTCTGTTTCCTGATATTCAGTCAGCTAGTGCTATACAGGACTGTGAGACTCCTCAGGACCCCTCTCCAAGTCAAAGCCTGAAGGAAGACCAGCAACCACATCTCAAGTGTAGACTCACCAAGTTCACCACCCCCAATAATCCCCACAACCTCCTCCCTACAAGTCCCCGGACACTCCCCAAATTCATTCTTCAGACTCCCCGTCTTCCCCCACTCCCCACCACTCACCGTCAACCCATGCATCCTCACCACCTTTCTCCTCGCCGCAAAAAACAGCGCAACAGCATGTTCAGCCACACTCTCATTACTCGCAGCAGGTACATTGCACACCGTGACGCCGTGCTTCTTGCAAGCAGCGAGATCAATCATGTCGATGCCGATAGCGAGCACGGCGATGAGTTTGAGGTCCGGACATGCTTGGAGAGTCTCTTCGGTGATGGGGATCCGGGTTGTGATTGCGATGTTGGCGGGTTGGGGGGAGGTGAGGTGGGAGATGATGGTGGGTGTTGAGAAGGGGACGGAGGGGTAGCTGGTGTAGGTGTGCTTGAAGGAGGGGCTGAAGATTGGATCTGGGGTGTGAATTCCGTCCAGACGGACGATGTGGAGGGGCTTAGATTCATCCATTATGATACGTGATAGAAATGATAAGAATATAAATGACCTTTTGAAGGTGGGCGAGATGGGAATATTCTATCCCGATGTCTTCACAAAGGCGTAATCACGTGCGTTAGTTCTCCACTTGTCATTCTGTCCATTAAGAGTGGTGTAACTTTAGACAAGTCTAGTAACTACAAGCAAGAAACTTCCGGGATGCATCACCGTCTATAAGTACATAGTCTACAGGTATCTTTTCTCTTCCTTCTCCTCATAAGACTGGACTTGATCTCCAACGTGGAAATCGAACCAATCATTAAAGCCCATTCCACACTCACCACCCTTCTTCATTTCCTGAACATCTTTCTTGACGTTCTTCAGCGAGGCCAGTGTACCTAAAAATGTCAGCAGAGTCCCAGTATCAGGTGGAGAAACATACCATCAAACACCTTTTCGCCCTTCCTCATGACCCGAACTTTGGCATTCTTCGCAATCGTGCCGTTCCTTACTTTACATCCAGCAACTGCCTTATGCTGTCGTCCTTTGACATTAATCTCAAAGATATTAGCAATCTCGGCTTCACCCAACACACGTTGAGTGACCAAAGGCGGAAGGTGTTTGCTCAATTCCGCCTTCACATCATCCACCAAACGGTAGATGATGTTGTGATCAATGATGCTGACCTTAGCCTGCTCAGCAAGTCTCGCAATATTTGGCTCGATTGGCGTATTGAAATTGATCAAGTGCCCCTTGGCTCCAGCCGCATGCTCAACATCAAACTCGGAAAGTTGTCCAACACCAGATCGGAGGATATGCGGTTGGACTTCCTTGTTGCCTAGTGCTGAAATGCTGTCAATGACAGCTTCCACAGACCCACTGACATCACCCTTGATGATGAAGTAAATCTCCTTTGGTCCAGTTGCCTTAGCCTCTTTGCCAGTCTCCGAAGCTACCGCATCGACTTCTTTCGCAGCCTCAAGAGCAGCAGCCTCGGCTTTCTCGCGCTCTCGCTTCTCCTGCTCGGCTTTGCGATTCTGGTTGATAGCTTCCATGTCTTCCGCCATTTTATCCCGCTCCTCCTTCTCGAGTCTGTAGTCCACAACACTCTTGGCTCTGCTCTCATCAGAAGCCTGCAAGACTTCATCACCAGCAAGCGGTTGCTCTCTCCAACCATCGATTTCAACAGGCGTTCCTGGACCAGCTTCCTTGATCTCGACACCTGCCTCATTTCGAAGACAACGAATCCTTGCCCAAGTCTTGCCGGCAACAATGAAATCCCCCGGTCGCATCGTACCTCTTCGGACAAGCACTGTAGCTACTTTGCCCATGGATTTGATACTTGCTTCCAGAATCCAGCCTTCTGCCTGACCATCCGTCTCCGCTCGCATGTCAAGGATCTCGGACAAAGTCACAGCAGCTTCTTCCAGCTCACCCATTCCCTGACCAGTCTTTCCACTGACACAGACGACCTGAGTGTCACCGCCAAAATCTTCCACATCAACACCATGACGAGCAAGATCCTGCTTGACACGGTCAATGTTGGAATCTTCTTTGTCAATTTTGTTGATTGCGACAATCATTGGAACTTTCGCTGCCTTAGCATGGTTGATAGCTTCAATGGTTTGTGGTTTGACACTGTCGTCCGCTGCCACCACCAAAATAACAATATCTGTAACATTTGCACCACGCTGGCGCATGCTCAGGAAAGCAGCGTGACCAGGTGTATCCAGAAAAGTGATCACCTTTCCGGAAGGCATGGGTACCGAGAAAGCTCCGATATGCTGAGTGATTCCTCCGTGCTCCGTAGCAGCAACAGAAGACTTTCGAAGGTAATCCAACAAGGTTGTCTTTCCATGATCGACGTGACCCATGATAGTCACCACAGGAGGTCTTTGAGGTAGTGATGATGGATCTGCAGCCGGCTCTCTCGCTCTCAGATCTTCAGACTCCCCGCGGTCAATGATCGGCTCGTAGTTGTACTCTTGGGCAATCAAACCAGCATTCTCAGCATTCAAAATGTGATCATGGCCCGTCTGCTCGAATCCAAGTTCCTGCATCTTGTAGACGAACTCGTCAACTCTGACTTTGAGAGCCACAGCCAAATTTGACACGCTGATATACTCTGGTAAGAGAATTGGAGTTGGAGCAGCAGCTTTTGCTGCTCGTTTCTCTGCCTTCTCGCGTTTTCGCTGCGCTTTCTCTTCAGCTCGTGCTAGAGCAGCATCCAGATCCGCTTCTTCATCATCATAGTTGGCAAATTGCTCTCGTCGCTTGGCCTTATCTCTGCCCTTTCCCTTTGGTACATCGTAAATTGGCTCTTGGGCTTGTCGTCCACGCACTTTTCGCTTCTTCTCTTTTCCGTAAGATCGACTCTTCTCCTCCTCGGCGTCTTCTGTTTGCTGCACGGATTTCTCAGCAGGCCTGGAATTCATCTCGAAGCCCCGCACTGCATCTTGTTCCACAATTGGAGCCATAGGCCTGAAGTCGACTTGTGTGTTGGATTCTGGTCGGCGCCTTGTGTCTCTTTGCCACTGGACATCTTGCCGTTCGACCTCTTCGAGTACCGGAGAATCCTCAACGGAAGGTCTAGAGAGATCTAGACGCCGAATCCCAGCAGACTGTGAAGAGGACTGAGCGCCGTATGAAGGTCTCCCCGAAAAGTTCCGACCTTCTGATCTCGGAGAAAGTGGAGTATATCTCCCATGTCTAGCCTGCTCTTCCCTCTGTGCCCTTTCCTCCGCAAAGTTGTTCCGTCGCGGTCTTCGTCGGTCCTCCTCAGCAGCTCGAGCTTTGGCCGCTGAATCTCTTTGTGACCTCAATTGACCCCAATTGGACTGGTCATCCGCAGAGGGTAGATTCTTCCAATCCGAATCCCCCAGCAGATGCCTTATCCTTGGACCTGTCGACCCGTTCCTGACTCCTTTCAGATGTGCTCGATTTGCTTCATGAGTCTCCAGCGCTTTCCGTTTGGCAACTTCCCGTTGTGCTGCTTGTATCCTCTCAGACTCCGTCCGTGGAACAAGTCTTCCAGCACGAGAGCTTTCTGGTCCATTTCCTCTGCCCTGAGTGACTTTCCTTGCTTGCGCCTGTGCTTGCCTCGCAAGCATCATCTCTCGCGCTTTCTTCTCGTGCGGATCGAGATCATGAGTATGCGGAGAATCCGTTTGAGCAGTGCCCTGTACTGGTATCTTCTCGCCAGGACTCGATTGGGCTGATGACTTCGAGTTTGGTGCAGCTACTTCAGGTATTGAACTTCCTCCAGCATTGCTCCAACTAGGTCCTGCTCCAACACTCGAACGCCCCCAACTCACAGCTGGTCCCAAACCTCCTGCAGGTCGGCCCCATGTTGGCTGCGGTCCTCTATTCACATTATCTTCCCGCAAAGCAGTAGCCTCTGCAGGAGGTTTCGATACCGGTCGGGAGGATTGTAGGAATCGACGTTGAACATGGGAAGGTTGTCGAGCTTGACCCAGCCTGTGGGCGCAAAAGGCACACAGGGACGGATTTCCTGTTTCCTGCATTCAATTAGCTCTTGACTAATCAACATAAACGATCCGAGATATACAAACCTTTATTAAACTGCGGCCCCTCATGGTTCTTTGGATGGCAAAGAAGAAAGTCCAGATTGGACAATGTATGAACTTTTGAAATTCTATACGGGAGGCGGCACGGTCCGGATGCGCATATTTCCCGATAACACTTATCGGATTTCAAGCTTCAAGAAATTCTAGCCACATACAACTGGAGCGCAACATGCCTCCAAAAGCGAAATCCAAGGCGAGAGCCTTCAAAACGATATCTTCGACACCGAAATCTTCTACATCAAGCTCCCCAGAACCTCCCACGCCATTCACACGAGCCCCAGCGACCCTCGAACCCTTCCTTTCCAAGCTCGACACATCACATATCTACATCACGCATGTCGACACGAAACCCAAAGACTTCAAACAGAAAATATTTCTGGTACCAGTTCTTATGAATGTGGTGATAATTGGCTTCATACTATGGCGGATCAAGATCATTGCGCCCTTCTACATGAAGATATGTTTCTCTCTGATGGGAAAACCGAACGAGATGACGGTGGATACTACAGGAATGTCGTTCAATGATGCCTTCTTAGTGATTTTCAAGAGGGCATTGGTCTTTCTTGGAGATTTGTGCATATACGTGTTCATATGGCCGTGGCCAAGGGAATTCTTCGCTGGGAGGACGATTGGGAACCCCATTGCTTGGAGATTCGCGGTTGGATTCAGGCCACAGGAGATCATTGTACGGAGGAGCAGGAAATGGGACCGTACAATTGGGAATGTGCTGGAGCAAGGGAGCGGGCAGGACGAGCTATTTGATATCGTGAGGAGGGCAGTTGATCCGATTTGGATGGCGGAAAAGACGGGATATTTGATGCTCAATAAGGATTGGGACCTGGACTGGAGGTCTATAATCATTGCGACGAAGATGGTGGACAAGAAGACTCTGTCGATACAGGACTTCAAAACAACGATATTGCTGCATAATGAGGACTTTGGATGGATGGTCATTGAGACTGCTGCGGCTGGGGGAAGTGCTGCCGAAGAGGAAGGGAGGAGGAAGATCGTGGCTTTCAAAGACGAATTGACTGCCCTAGGAAAAGAGAATTTGTTCTTCAGGTGGATCGAGTTGGTTCAGTATGAGTCCTCACGGCCTGGAGGCTTTTCTCCTGAGAGGCAAGTGGAGACGATGGCCAAAGCGAAAGATATGTTCGAGTCCCAAGGTGTGGATTTCGACAAGTTTTGGGCCAAAGTTGGGGGCATGGAAGGAATGCCTGGAATGGATCAGATGTAGAGAACCAATACCACATGATCTATACGTCCATTCTATGTCATGGACGACGCAATGTAGTCGCGAATGTGACTGGGAACTCGAGTGTGTTTCCTCTAGGCCAACTATTTTTTTCGACATTACTTGGGGAAACCCATCTGGGAGATAGTGCTGTTTTTCCTACCTATCCAGTCTCGACGCTGCTCTCAAATCTCTTCTACTCCTACGACTTGGACCAGGCTACTAAGATGACTAGTAGAACTCCTGCGCTTTAACATAGTCGACCCAGAACATCTGATATCCAGATAAGGGTGCTTATCCTGCTATTAACATCGTACCGAATCAAATCAATCGCTGTAGCGACATTGAGGGCAACCTCATTCTGTCACTACAGCAGAGGTTCCGCCTGGTTTCTGGCCCCAACACACAGTTCTTTACAAAGTCAGATCCATTCCTCCTCAACAGATCAGGATGAACTTACACATCTTGATATGCATGGATATTTTTATTTCTCAGATCTCTCCTTATATGCGCACACAAAACCTCAACCTCTTCACTCCTCCACTGTATCATTCATCAGCACATATCCCATTACTCAAAAACAAATATTCAACAACTCACCCCAAGATATTTCGTCATCAAGAACATTGCCCATCCATTAATTCCTTCATCCCACCCCAACCTGTTATAAGCCCCAATTTCCTTCATCTTCTTATTAGCAGCCCATGGTCCAATAGGCCACTTGAACGTTTTCCTCTGCACATTCACAAACCCCGCACTCTCCATGATATCCCTACTCTCCTCCGCAATCTTGAAGCTCTTCCCAAATTTCTCTCCACATTCCCACGCTATGGGACCCCAGCTTTCAAGTGAAGTCCCCTTGATAGAATCATCTTCCGATTTTGGGATTACAGAAATCTCCGTCTGTTCAAACCAGCCTCCCGGCTTCAAGTGGTCGAGGATAGAGGAGTAGAGCGCGGGGTAGTCGGCTACAGAGCCGTATATACAGCGCGCATGCACAAAATCAAATGAGTTTTTCGAGAACGTCCATGGCAGTGTGAAGTCATCTATCTGGAACTCGAGATTCGGAGGAACATCGGTAGGTTGAATAGGAGAGAGATCTGTCGCTACGACTGAAGCCGAAGGATATAAATCCGCTATATCGATAGCCCAAATCCCCGTACCCGTTCCAAGGTCGAGGATGCGCTGAGGGTGGTCGCCTATGGGAGCGAGGAAGAGCTTGCCGTCTAAGGAGAGGTTGAAGATGTGGTGGAAGAGATCGAGGTTCTCTTGCGCTGTATCATCGTTTGGACCCCTGGCGTAATGCCCTTGTCAATATATAGAGTCTTTGGCTATATCGCAAGAAGCTTGTTTACCAATATGTCCCGGCGCGATAGCTATGGTATCGTCGCCCGTTCTCGTACACATGTCTGAAAATCGCAGAGTACAGCGATGTTGTTTCCGAGGCCGCATCGCTATCGCCTCCGTAGGACGAGTCATTATCGTCGAAGTCATCTACACGCAGTGGCACTTCTGCCGGAGCTGTACTTGAAGCTGGTTCTGAAGGTGGAGGTGGATTTGCTTGCGATTGCGGCTGCGGGGTCGCATCGGGGGTATCACTCGCCTCTGCCATGGCCTAGATCTACCTAGATACGTAGGACGTGGTGTGGCTGCAGGAGAAGAAAATCAAGCCCGTACAATGTCGTAAGTCATTAAGAAGAAGGCATCGGAAGCGATATATTGACTATCTCGACGTTGAAGAGGATTTGAAGGACGACTGATCCGCGCGAGCGAGAGCAGCCACTCTTCTTGTTGTCCTGCTCGGACTCGGAAAGCAAAAACGCTCGTTCCCGCACGCCGGCGTGGATGTTAGTGAGGTCTTTTAGTGGGTGCGAAGATAGCTCCAGTGTTAGAGACACGTTTGGTGGTTCGATAGTCCTCTCCCCGCGTCTTTTCTGCAAAAAGCATGTAAGCATCGGGATGTATGATCCTTGTGCTACCTGAGACCTCGTGATCCTGGCGAAGATCTTGGGGTCTTCTCCGGGAATCTCACAAGCGATGCTCGCAGAAACCGTAGATTTCTAGGGGAGGGAAATCTGCAGCTGTCCAAGCGCTTCGAAGCAAGCGATGAACTAAGTGGCTCAATAGCGCGAATTGATTGATCCAGATCAGGTTGGCAACGGAAGAGGATGCTCTCATCCGGCTTTTAGATCAACAACTGCCGTGCTAAGCATATCGATCGACTTTCTTCATCACAATCTCGAATCTTCAGGTACCACTTGCATGTTCATAACAGCATCTAGTCATAAGGCTATCATTTTGGTGAATTTAATTTCTTTTCCCTCATCCAACGTTATCAGACGATTGTCCTAATTTCCTTTAACTTTGACCCTCACTCCTTTAGAGTCCCATTTCGGATACGGCACAAGATAAGCATGTTTCATTTGCACATCCGATAGATCTGTCTCATGTAGCTCAAAGGTAAATCGACTGAACATGACAGCCAGAGTTATGTAAAGCTCGGCTTGCGCGAGGCTACAAATATGTCAGTCAAGCCCAGTAAGCAATGATGTCTCTGTCGGATGCACACTCACTTGATTCCAACACAAGCTCTTGAGCCTTTTCCAAAGGGTACGAAATACTGTTCCAGGCCGGGATTGTTAATCCATCGTTCTGGAATGAACTCTTTAGCATTAGGGAAAATAGACTCGTTCATAAGGATATCGACGTTTGTCATGGAGACGGGCGTATTTGGCGGAATGACCATCTCGCCATATTTGATCGCAGTATCGGGCGCCAGGCGGGGATCCCGAGTCACAATGCCATGAGCAAGCCGAATACCCTCATGAACACACCCATTAAGATATGGAAGCTGTTCCAATTTGTGCCAGTCCAGCGGCTTTGTCGATGTCGAGCCCGCTGCAGCCAACTCCTTTCGCAGATTTTGGAGAATCTCAGGGGTCTTGCTGATGTGGAAACTGGCCACGGTGAGAGCCCACGAGGTGGTGACAAGACCCGCTGCTATAATGAGCTGTGCTTCGTCTCCCAAGCGCGCGTCCGATTTTTCTGCTGGCGGTAGGTCGCTATTCAGTAACTCGTGGAATATCGTGGGGTGGTCGACGTGCTTATAGGCATCGTTCAACCCCTCTCGAATTTCTCTGACCTGTCCTGCTAGGTCCTATACCGGGCCCGTAAGTATACTTTCATAAATGTGATCGAAACGGATCGCAACTTACCTTTCTCATGCCAACGACTGGCAAAATCTCAGGCTGCATCTTCTTCACCACCCATTCCGGCATGACATCCAGCACCGGAAACACCCACGAAAAATGCAACGCAAAATGTCCAACTGTGTAAATGGCTACAAGAGCCTCATGAAACGTATCCCTGAAATCAAGACTATCCAAATGATCATAACTCCTCGCAAAAGCATACTCGGTAATGATGTCCGTCGTGAGAGCCGTCAACGCCCGGCTCAGAGGCAGCACTTGCCCATCCTGATACCTCGCGACCTTCCGGCAAAACTTCTCGACCTTATCCAAGATCACAGGCTGAAAATCCTCAATCTTCTTCACCGAGAACATAGGGCTCATGGCCTTCCTACGCAAGCGATGGCGCTCATGATCCGTAGTGGAGAAACTGTCACTCGCATAGCCGAACCTTCCTGAAAAATAAAGATACTTGTCTCTCTTTCCAGCTCGATTATAAAGCTGTTCATAATAATCAGGATCATCGATATGCAATTCCGTCGGGGTGATACGGATGATTGGTCCTGTTCTCGTGTTACCAACAAATTTGACAGCCAGCCACCAACATATTTATGCCCGAGGCGGCACGTGGAACACTGGGATGGCTCATGTACATACCATATTTCTTGTGTAACTCCTGGATCTTGAACGTGAATTGACCCTGTTGGATCACGTCGTAGTAGAACTCGTACCAGTTCGTGAGCGCAGCGAGTTTAGGTCCGGGAAAGGCCGCAAGTGGACTGAGGACCAGCCTGTCAAATGTGACGGCTGCGGCGTAGATGATGGAGCCATAGAGTAGGACGAGAGCCAACTTCAGCGGAAGGTCCGTCACTGAGTTCAGGTCTATCATCGCCATGGCGAGACGTGATAGTGATGGCAATAGCGCCGAGATAATTAGGTTTGCGTGTCTTTGGGAGGGGATCGTCAGGAGATGCGACTTTGTAATTGGTATCTAAGGATTCGCGGTGCCCAGACGCTAGGTGGTCGGGGCTCGGAGCACAGCGTGACAGCGTCCGTACCTGTCAGCGATAAGGAGGGGATTTTGATGCCTTAGGCGTCGAAATTTACCCCCCACGAGGGGATAGGTGTTTGATGGATGTTGATGGGGATTGTGATCTAGACGGGATGGTTTGCATTAGCTTTGCAGATGGCGAGCTTCCTCTTTGAGAATGTCAAAGGGTCGTGCTTCGAGCCGAGTATCTCCCGAGAGAGGGGAAGCGAGTGGAGAATGCTGACTTCCGAAAAGCCTGCTGTTCGGAGTAAGGATAAACAAGCCTTGAGTATTCTTCATTGCATCTCTTTGGGAATTTTGAGTACCCACCAGAATCGTGCATCTCCATTCTCTTGTGTACGAGGTGGCGAAATTAGTTCAAGTCACGCTTTGATTACCTCGCTAAGTAATAAGCGAAGCATAAATAGTCAACATTCACTTCCATTGGGAAAGTAGTGGGGTGGTCGCATAGATATGGTATGAATCACAACACAATGGGCTTGTACTCAGTCTTAATATCAATTATTAATTTCGCCATCCAGTCTCGTCAAATTTCAATCAGCATGGAAATCAATTTGAGCTCCATGGGAAAATTAGCTTGCAGACCTTGAGTCATGAAGATCACGCCGCCCCTGCCCTCAATTCGCAGGCTATTGGATCGGAATTAGCTTATGAGTCTGGTTGAATCTATCTTACTTATGAAAATGTGGGCTCTATGAGTACCGTCTTTGTAACAGCGTGACTCGCTTGACAACCAGGAGATGAAGCATAATGTGCTTTCGGTGTAAATAGCGTGATGTTCCCTCGGGAAACCGTGAACAGCGAACAAGTTAAGATGGAGGCATCGTCCAATATGCATCGATAAACATCGTGAATATCAAAGTTTTTGAATAAGTGGGGTGTAAGTACAATTTGTACCCCAAGAGTCGGTACTTTAAAGTAAGACCTGATAAGTAAATGCCTTCCTTATTTCCCAGAAGTTCGTGAAAACGATTACTATCAATATGAGATAACGTATGTGGTGATAGACAAGACTTGTATCTTGCTATTCGGCGTTTGCCTGGGGTCAGCGACAAGTGTAGCGACATTGCACCTTTCCAGCAACTTTACTCGATCTCGAGCCAGAAAGAGGTCTCAGACTCCAAACCTCTTCCGTCTCCAAGCTGTGTCGAAGTCTGTCATAAAGGTCCTCCAGTGAGGTTCTTGGATCCAGCCGATGAACAAAACCTTGACATTATGCTCTACGGTATATATCTTGGCGTAGTTTATTCGCGAGGCATTGTCAAGCTTATCACGCGGTGTCAATGGAGTCATGCGTATGGGTTGAAAATCAAGCTCTCGCTCGTCTGGCAGAAGTATCGGCGCCTCGGTGTAAATTATGGCATGATCCTTTGCCTTGATTCCCGGCTTTCTTGTTCCTTGACTTCCGTATGTGAGGATTGGCCTTCATGTATAAGCAATTGGTCTATGAAAGGTCAAAGTAAACTTACAGGCATTGGCAATGTCCATCATCTGCTGCCGCGATGATGAATCGACGGATAGATTCATACACCTTTTGGCCTTTGTATCTCCCCTCTTTGGCCTCAAATGGTTCTTTTGTCACGACCGTTTCGCAATCTGTTGAGGCGGTTGACCGACGAGGCTCGCCCTTAGGCTCGGACCACAAGACCTTGAACACCTGCTGTCTAATCAGTTTATAGACATGGATGTTTGTCTCGCTGTACTTACATAACCAGGTCTGAAGTCTCGCGAATGGTGAACTCTGAAGTCTTCACTGAATGAGTCCATTCCTTGGAATGAGAGACTCGAACTCACTGGGATCTAATTTCTCCCTCGATCTCTTCCTTTGAATTGTTGGTATGTTTTTGTGTATAGTCTTTGAAACCTGGGCTGTGGTGTTGCTACCCATTGTTGAACTAGGAATGCTCAGTAATAGCATGGTATGGGGTGTTTCGACGGCTGTATTGGGCACGCTTGTTGAGTAAGACGATGGCCCTGGAGAATAGCTCATGCTAGGACCAGAATCAGTGGCTTCGTAGTCACTGCTGCCACCCATAGTCGACTGGCCATGAAACCCACCAGCAGGTGTGCTTAGTTGTGTTGCATCGCTGCTCCACTGTGACTGTGTATATTGGAAACTTCGCACCGGACTTCCCCGTTCTGGTGCCTTCCATCCAACAGGGACAACAGTCGCCAGAGAGCTGCTCAGAGACCCCCGATCTTGATTGTCTGAGGCGCCGTACCGCCGTACGGGTGTCTCGTCATGACTTTCAGTATCAACGATGTATTCTGCAAGTTCATGTCAGCGGAAGTGACCATGTTGTAAATCTGCCGCGAATCTGCTCACCAGTATTTGTTTCTGAAATAAAGCTCTGGGAAGCATTTACCCAGCTTATACCATGATTTCCGGGAACGAACTCATTTGCAGTTGGGTCTGATCGCCATGATCTTTGCTGTATAGGGATAGGATCCGAGGTAGAGGAGCCTGTCAAGGTAAGTCTCGTTTTCGGAAGGAGGAGTCTAATTTAGCTCATGGCAACCACAGTCAGGAGTCTTATGACTTACCAGTGTTTCCAAAACTTGAAGATGAGTTCTCGACACTAGGAGATTGTTCACGTTGCAAGTACTCCGCTGAAGCGGTGCTGCCGCCAATAGATGTCTCGGCAAGGGTATAAGTCAACTCATTTACATGGCCAGACGCTGGTCGATCGTCTCGATAGCCATACTCGTCATTCTCATAGTATTGTGAGCTGCTGGGCATCGAAGAATGGACCAGGGGAAAGTATTGATTAGGGCTCAGGCCTTCGTCGTTGCGCGGGGTTTCTGAAGTCACTTCCCGGGTACGGTAATCAAACACAGTTTTTCCTAGATGTCAAACATCAGAGATTTTTCACAACAATTCAACATTCAATCTTTTTCTCGAAAGCTCAAGCGTAACGTCCACAGAAAGGGAGAAGAAGAAGATCTGGGGAGAGTTAATGCATGACTCTCCTAAGTACCTTTAGAATTTATTCGCCAGCGATATTCTCGATCCTGTCGCCTCTCGTCCTGAGTCCAGTCAGTCCACCCGTATTCATTGGTGACTGGGTCCTGCCTTCTAGATCGATGCCTGTCATTTTTGTTTGACATAGTGTCAGACAGGTCGGCTCAGCAGCTGCTAGGTCCGATCGCGAACTCTGCCCTGTCCGCTTCCCGCGGCGATCTCAAATAGACACTTGGGAATTGAGGCTCAACTGCAGCTGACGTCCACTTGTTAGTATGCAGTGTATCATGTTTTGTTCTTAAATATGCATATGCGACCCAACATGGTAAGGCAGCTGTGTGAGCCAGTCATGGTTCACGAGGTGTGATCTTATTGGATACAGGACCCGGGAAGTTTAATGCAGCAACGGATGTCCCGTCAGTGCTCATGGATGCCTTATCGTCTTGCAACCTCTACGAAAGAGATCCAGGGGTCACATTGAGCCGTGCAACCATGGCTTGTAATCTTGTCTTGGAGTTGAACATGGTGGCGTCAATGCAGGACTGTGATCTCATTCTGTGAATGAGGCGGACTAGCGAGACGACCTTGTCTCCAACACTTTTCGATATAACCCATCCCACCGCCAGTTGGTCTCAGTCATTCGGCGGCCAGACACCATGACTTAGGCGAAGATTTAGTACTGGTATTCCAATCACAGCTATGGGCTGATTGCTGATGGCCATATCCGACACGTCAGACAAAAATGGACTCCAGCATTCATGTAAGGTGCCAGCCAGCATTCTGTTCACTTCCCTGGGAAGGGAATTATCTAGCTTCACAGGTTGACTGGGATGGAACCAGCAGCTTAGATGAAAGGTGGAGGAACAGGAGAGAGCTATACTTAGAAGAAGTGAGACGACATAAAGCTCGAAGCTCCTCGGAATCAGGAGTGAGCTATGCTGAGGGTCACACACCGCTTACCACCCAATTGGCCCGTAGTCTTCCTACTCCGCAGCTTTACACAATATCCGATCAGCTCAAAGAAGTCTCTCAACTTCCAATGTCGAAAACAACTCCTGACCTGAGCCCCAGCTTAGAGCGTTATCCAGACTGCATTGATCAGATTGAAAATGGCGATTTGCCTCTGACTGGTGCCACCGCCGAACAAGAAACATTGCCAGATCTTCAGCTCAATACTTCCGACCAGGATACAACACATCCTACTATTGGTCGTACTTCTAACTACCCGCCCAGGGAAGGACCTTTGGAGAGATATCTCGCTCAAGCTGATTATGTTCCCAATGCTGATGGCTCCCAAGGCGTCCATGAAGCCTTGCTCCGTCTACGTTCGTTGCGAGCGAATGCTTTACAACTTAGATCTGTCATTCGCACGAAAAGAAAGCTGTTGCTCGATAAGCAGTCAGAGAAAGTCACCACAGACGAGGCGTTCATGAGATTCGTTCGGGAGTATATGTCGACATTGGCGAATACAACCTGTTCCACGGAAGTGATTACTTTGAACGAGCTTTTCAAAGCCATGCAAGACACTCGAGATGAGTACGGACCATTACAAGACGACTGTGACCAGATAGAGCGGAGACTAGATGATACAGAGTTTGAGATGGGAGTCATTGAAGGGCGCATTCACAAAAAGGGCCCAACCAGCACACCCCTGACTCCTTCCCAGGATGAACGCAAAAGTTCCGCGAACGAGATTTTGCGGCTGGGCCCGAGCTCTTTCCTGAATTTTGGTCCAGACTATCGAAACGAATACCACCCTTTACACTCTAAGTATCTGTCCAGGCTCGGGGACTTGGATCTTGCCAGTGAAAGGTTGCACACCCTAGGGAAAGAGTACCATGAGCTTCTTTCGAGTCGCGAATCAAAATTGCTAGTTGGACTCGACCTGGAGGAAAACTTGCAGGCCTTATTGGCTGCTCTTCCCGAACAAGAATTAAAGTTAGAAGAAGAAATAGTTGAAATCGAGAAGGACGTCGACAGATTGTACTCAGATTGTTTGGCCGTAGGGATAGATGTTGACAACGTCGATGATGCTGACGATTTTCTGACAAGCGACGAGTACAGGAGTGAGGAGGGCAGTAATGAGAGCGGTGATATTTTTGAAGGGATTTCATCTTCTCGTCCAGAAACATCGAGCAGCCAAAGTACGTTCACGCTCCCTTTTCCCCGGACAGAAGATGAAGTGGCAAGTATCAATCGCCTGGCGGCCAGGTTGAACATTTTCAATAAAGATAACAAAGAAACCCCTGGCTACTTGTGATTGTCAGGCCAGTGGCTTGCAAGTCAATATTATTCATCAAATATTTGATGATATATTTGTACAATGTAAAGTGGGTCTCAACACATAGAAGTGGCTGTTCGACGTGCTTCATATTTGGACCAAAGAAGAGCTTATTCTAACTTCTATCTGATTAGTTTGATTTTATCCCGAATACTCTGAGCATTGAGAACAGTCATATCGACTTGGGAAACAGCAGGAGAGCTTCGTGTTCATATTTATACAGTGCGGGCGTCAAACGGCCGGTGTACTTCCTCCGAGATTGAGGAACTCTTAGGACCATGGGACACCAGATATAAGGGCTGGTGAGTTGACTTCTTTAGGAAAGGCCTTTAAAGATTTCCACAAACGAACCAAATGCTGATATGAGAGGCCTTCCGAAGATGGTTGATCTGGTTCACCACCCTCGATGTTGTCCTGAACACCTGGCAACTGGCTCATGAACAGTAAGACGCAACCCTTCAATCAACACTCGCCCTATGCTGAAATTGCTTATAGCAGCATCCATTTTTTTGAGTCATCGCCACGGGTTTGATTTGCCTAGACTGCAACTGGCTGGCACTTTGAAAGGAAATGATGGCTTCTCAAGTAAAATGAGAAGAGAATGAAGGTGGCCCCGTCAGACCATGCTGGACCTCTTGACCGGTCATGCGAGGAGCCGGCATGACAGCAAGAACTTATAATAGGCTGAAACCAAAATGCATGCAGTCCCGGACCAAAAAAGAAAAACACTGGTGAGTCGAGATGCTTGTGAAATTTCGAGGTGTAACCACACAGCAGCTCCTGGCCAATAGATAAGCAGGGGTGGAAAACGTTGACCATTTGATTTAACAGCCACCCTATCGCCTGCAGCCCTACGCGATACTTGCAGACCAATTCATTCATTCCTAGCATGGATACTTACTGGTCTGTTCTGCAACTAGTACTTTGTGGGCTTGTGTTCGAAGTGCCAGATCTCGCAGAAGTTGGAATCCCAAAACCTGCTTTGCCTCTCAGCGGCTTGAAGACGTTCGTGAGGGACGTACCAAAAAGCAACATGAAGACACGAAACAGTTGGAAAGTCGTCTAATAGCCCACGAGTCTTTTCGCTATGCTCTATAGTCCTCTTCTGTTCCACCCCCATGTCCAGCATCACCCGAGGCAGTCACAGAGCGCGCTCAACCACCGCAAAAAAGTATCCTGCCCCCCAAACACCAACGCAAATATGCAACGACTCTGGTGACAGAAAGTAAAGTCAACGGATATCTCTGATTTCCCATGCCTCCAAACACCCCCAGCTCAGTTGTTACACAGTCGATCTCCTATCGTGCAGTCTGCTCATAGACCTTCGGATTCTCTCATGTGATTCCTCCCGAGACTTTAGAATACGACGGCATCTTCTGCATGTAGCCCCGCATGTATTCGGATTCGGGCATCGGACAAGGTTGCCTTGACACATTCGATCATTGGGGTTGAACTTCAGGACGGGGTGGCCAGGACACTTTCGTGACTTCGGTTCTGCTCCTTGCTTGGAGCTTTTGCTTCCCATGGCTGCGGACGTCGATATAGTCTCAGTACGAATGGATGAGAAGAGCTTTGAGGTGTGAAATGAGTTGAGCTCTCGTGCAACGAGTTGAGGCTTGCGGTGGGATTCAGTAGAAACTCTTGAAGTTTGTGTTTAGTTTGATAAAGAGCCTGGATGAGGGAAAAGATTCGGGCTGTGCCTACACGAGAGTATTTGACTTGGAGGCCATTTCGGAAGGAAACAAAACCGAATCACAGCGTGCGTCATTGACAGGACTGGTCCCGCTGCGCCTCCTACGAGACTTGTGAATCACTAGAGTGAAGACTTCAATTCACGCATGCCCGGGTTAAGTGCTGGTAGACTTGATGTTGGATGAATTCCCTCAACATACTTACCGGCCAAGTGGGATTTCTGATCGGAGTAGTCATTCAATTATTTTTGTGCTGAAGCGGGCGGGATCGGTCGTAAGCGAGGTCAACAAAACAAAGCGGGGCACACAGTCTTGTACCCTCTCTGACTTCACAGCGCTTCTGTTCAACACGTCACATGTCATACAAAGGTGTTTATAGCGTTCAAATAAAAAGTGAAGCTGGAAGTTTGGATTTCTACGACATTGAGATAGCTTTTGGCAGGGTGCGCGACGCTGAAGGGCGGGGTGAATGGTAGTGTTGTGCCTGTTCTCTACCTACACCTCGCCTTGGCTTGGAGTTGGCAGACAACGACCTTTCAAGTCGCCGGTGCTACCTACACTCGTCACAGCCTATTCCATAGGACATGAGGGTCCAATTGGACAGTAATTGACATGTGCTTCGTGACTTCGGCTGTCATTTGGACCGGCTCCTGGTGTTGCAGGAAATAGTGACCTTTGCAGGTTAGCATCCTAGCCCTATAGTCATAATCTTCCTGGGGATTTTTGGAGGTGGAGCTGCCCATGATATCTGGTTGATCCCCTTTGGCATCCCCTCAGCGGGTCGTGACCAGGGCTCGGAAAATATAGTCTGAAGAATTGTACTGTTCCAACACTGGAGTAGCATAATCCACAAAGAGCAGCATAGACGCGTCCACGGATAATGCGACTTTGTCAGTTGACAAGGAAGTCGTAGCGCGACTCATGTGCTCTTTCTTCCAATCAGCAATGTCATGGGTTGAATGTTGAATAACAAAGGACTTATTCCGACAATCTTCCCACTGGGCAAAGTAAAATGCTCTGACTGAAGCGTTCTTCTTGCCACTTCTTGGCATTATAACAGAATAGCATCTGGCGTTGGCAGATAGTACATCTTCAAGGTATCGACAGGAAAACTTGTCTAGATAACTTTTCGTCTCATATATGGACTTCTCCACCATTACCCAACATGGGGTTCTCTTGACGAAGGGCAAGCTTGAAAATTCACAAACAAGCATGCAATATCCACGATACACTGGACACTAGATTGCTCAATATTCGAGCGTCAGTGAGTGCGTGACAGTATGCTCAACAAAACTTTACGCTGCGAAGTCTCTTCTAAAACTGTATGTTCGTGCTGCTTCACTTTCAATGCTTTATGACAATGCTTTATGAATACATTACACGCGCTCCTGGCTCCCTTGTTTCCAAGCCATATTATGCCCTTCTATTCTTTCTAGTTTACAGCTCATTTCCTCGGTTTTAGCTTCAAATATCAGCCTCTGCCATGCGAAGCATGCGCTCCCACTCGAGCCTCACAATTATCCAACTCAGGTA
This sequence comes from Cadophora malorum, assembly GCA_017365405.1. Taxonomy (NCBI): domain Eukaryota; kingdom Fungi; phylum Ascomycota; class Leotiomycetes; order Helotiales; family Ploettnerulaceae; genus Cadophora; species Cadophora malorum. The sequence goes on from JAFJYH010000069.1 coordinate 128,469, forward strand.
TCCTCACCGTCCTGTTCGTTGGTAATTCGTACATTTGTGGATATTGAGGCATGTTTGGCGTTGGTGCCATGCTTGACGGATGCGGAGATCCCGTAGGAAAAGTCGCTGTGCTCAACGGACTCTGTGGCGACGCTTGTCGGACAGGCTCGTATGACGGCGCAGGTTCGTACGAAGGTGTGATTGAATTGGTATATCCGCTCTCTCTTGCATACTGGGGATCGTCTCTCATTGGCATTGGGTGATGCTGTGCCTCCTGTTTCTTCACGGGTAGGCCTTGGTACAATTCCGCTGGAGTTCTAGTCCCCATGATTGGTTGGTCATACTGAGCGCCTCCATCTGCGGGGGTACTGAGAAAGTGCGAATCTTTGCGCTGCTTCCGACGACGATAGCAACAGAACGCGATCAACGCGACAGTTATGATGGCAACGACACCTGCTGCAACGCCGATTGCTATCATAGCGCCGGTCGAAAGGCCTCCTTTTTGACCTGTCGATGGCGTTCCAGCGACATTGGATGAATCTGTGCCAGAGCTTGAACTTGTGGGCGAGTTCTGGAGTGGAACTCCTGTTCCGGTACCTGGAATGGTCGAGCCAGCGGCTGAGCTTCCCGGAGAAAGTGGTTCAGTCGTTGCTCGACTCGTGGGAGGCTGCTCGGAACTTTCACCAGGCCTTGCAGATGTCGTGGTGATGTCCTGACTATCAGAGCTAGAGCTGACGGCTTTGATGGTGGGGCGATTGGTAGCGGATTTTTCTTTGAAAGCACCTCCGGTATAGAAGAAATCAATCGTCACATCTGGATTGTCACCAGGCCAACGGTAAGATACAGCCTCCCCAATTGACGTACTACCGCACCCATATTGATAATAACCATCGACGAAGCTGTTCTTGTAGCAGAGCTGACGGCTTTGCGCAGAACATGTCAGTATCAGTGAAAATGTACCGGTTAGGATCACACTCACCAAGTGAATACTCCGAAAACAGAATCGCCTCGAGGAGGATCATCCCTTGTGTCTATACACGATGTATAGAGAGCATCGCAAGATGCTGCCCCGCTTTTACAGCACCCGACGACCTTTATGTCAGTGAACCAGGCACAATACGACTCTGAACCACAATACGCCATGACATGGTTTGGGCCTTGTCTGTGATGGAATTAGTCCTGTTCGACTACCTGCAAGGGGCACAACTCACGCTCCGCAGAGGTTTGCTGGATGAACATCTCTACCGATCAGCTTGTGTGGTTTCTTTGTTGGTGCTGGAGTCCAATTGGCAGTGGCGCTTGGAGATACGGTCTCTTGCGGACCTAGCCACCGAAGTCCCGAAACTGCTGCGATGTACAGCCATAAGAGAAGAATGCTGCAATTCATGATTCTTTGTATGTTGAGCTCGGTCAATAAGTTGGTAAAGGGGAGGAAGACAGGAATCTGAACACGGATTGACGAGGCTCTAGTATTCATTTAACCCGCTGTCAAAAGTATCCCGGAAGCATGAGACATACAGGGGGTAACACTACTGCATGTACCCATAGTCTCCGGAACAAGCGAAATGCTCAGGAGGAGCTTCACTCGTTGGCAGCGAGATGTAGGACGAAAATGGTGGATATTGCCATCGTGCAGCTGAGCGGCCCCGCAGCGCCCAAAGCAGTCAACTATTCCTTGACTTCTCTGACGATCACTTTTGTTTTTCTTTCCCGAGAGCCTCATGGCCACCACCCACCGGATCCAATTCCATGCGCAAGGCTGCAGCTCAATGAGGGTGAATATCTATCCACTGTACCAATGAAAATCTTGGTCTTGAGAAGACTTGCGCTGCTCCAAGTCGAAACACACCGCTTGTATTTGGTGTTGAAGTTCATTTCAACGAGGTTGTGGGATTGAATCCTGGTGTGTTTGCTTTCACAGCAGCCCGGGAAGCCGCATTTCCACGGGACGTTGTCTCACTTGAACGGACTTTGTGGCTTGGCTGGCCGAAATCGAAGAAATTGATGTTGTTGTGTCACATAGCTTACTCTAGTCTATTCATGGCGAATTGACGTTCTGAAAGCGCCACCTTGCGGGTGTTCTGCGCTAGCTCTATCAATGGAAATATAGATGCGGCTCGGCTCTCGAGATTGAGCGGCCAGAATAGTGGGTATTTTTCGCGTCTTGAAATGTTGACGAATTAGGATTCTGTAAACTCAGAATCAATTTGTGTCGATATCTTCGTGACAGAGCCAGACTCGAATTCGAAACCGTGCGTTGAGAATTGCAGTTGCTGAGAAATACCAACTCAGCAAAATCACCCACATACCTGGCCACGTCCAAACGAGGCTCTGCCGAACCCGCACACTGAGTCTCTCATCAAGAAGCACAGCATTCTTCAGCAATCGGTGTGCTTCTCAGGAAACTTAGACTCTATTGGATCAATCATACAATCAGCTCGAGATTGGACGAACCGTAGTTGCGGCAGATCAAACAACTATCCAATCAAGATCCCCTCATGGGCGCTCAGCCTGATGGACGATCTCTCCCTCCGTACTCTCTACTGGATCACGTCTACGCCTGTAGTTGATCGACTCCAAAATCAGATATCAGTAGCTTTCCAGACATTAGATGGCGCTCACCACTCCTGGCATTCTCATCGCGTCCTGGCTACTTAGGTCGTACAGCCAAGGCATATCTCACCGCCTTCTCCATTGCTAACGCTACACCCTCTCCAGTCTTCGCAGAGCATTCAACATATGCAATCGCGCCGATTTGTTTTCGGACTGCCTCGGCCTGAATATATCAGAGCTGTTAGCGAAGAATTTGGCAAGTAAAATATTCAAAACAATAGACTTCATACCTCCGCCCATGTCACAGGGCGTTGCGAAGTCTTCAGAAGCTCTCCAATAGTCTTAGGGTCATCCCGAAGGTCCTTCTTGAACCCTAGAAGGACTATCGGTAGCCCTAGGCAGAAATGTAAGACCTCAGATATCCACTACAGTTCAGTCAGAACAAATGATGCAATTAGGTTATCGGTCATCATGCATACCCCTTCCTGGGCGTTATCGAGAGAATCGGGGGAGTCGATTGCAAAGCATATGCAGACACAATGCGTTTCTGGATACGAGAGCGGTCGAATGCGAGCATAATCTTCCTGCCCCGCGGTGTCCCATAGTGCTACCTCGACGGGCTTACCATCAACCTCTACATCGGCCACATAGTTCTCAAACACTGTAGGAACATAGACCTAAGTCAGGGATTAGTTTTGCGCTGCCTTAGCTCATGGCTTCACTAATTCAACTTGCCTCTGGCATTACCCCCTTCGATGCGCGACTAAAGGAGATCAGCTAGGCGCTTCAATATTCATGATTACAACTGTCATTGACTTACATCAGATAGCAAGTCTTGCCACAACCTCCGTCACCAACAAAGACGAGTTTTCTTCTGATAGCTTCGCGTTCAGGCTTGTGGAATAGAGATAATTTCTTAGCCTTTAGATTTTGCTCTGGCGGTTCGAGGGGGCGACCACGTCTTGTGAACAGCCGGAGAAGGGAACGTCGCTTTTCTTTTGGACTGGAGCTTGTAGATAAGGAAGGACCCGGACTCTTCACTGGGCTCCTTGAAGGCGAAGTTGGAACTGCAGGCATTAGATCTGCTTTGCTCGAGAGTTTAACTTCTGCCGCCACCTTGTTCTCCAACTGAGGTAATGATTTGTTTGGTTGAGCATTTTTGCTATTGGAAATGTTCAAATTCAACGCTTCTTGGCTCAATTGACCGGCTGCTATCGTTTGGCGGAGAGAGGGAGGCCTCATACCTCCTCCCAATTGCGAACTCCCCGCCAAGGACGGTGCAGAATTCGTCAGGCCTAGGTCGAATATAGGTGTATTTCTATCCGTAGAGTATATCCAGTCTAAAGTTGATACAGTTACTTCGGTCTTGAACCAGTCCCCAAAGTCAGATCTGAAATCATCATCAGGTTCAGCGTCCTCATCTATTGACTCGTCAATAGAGAGCACAGTAGAGGTAGACGACAGCACTGTGGCAGCAGACTGGATGAACTCTTTTAGATGCATGACTCCATCTATTCGGCTCTGTTGAATGCCTCCTGAAAACATCTGCTGCAGCCCGTGGATTTTGACGTCTAGATTGGTTGCGAGTCTGCGAATATCTGCATGCATATCATCAAGTTTGGGTACGATCCTCGATGTCGTTCGCTGAATTGAGACATGATTCCAGCTTTATACACTATTAGATTGGCTCAAGGCTGCACGGCTACGGGCTGATACTCACAAAATAACGGTCTGCAAGGACAGCTGCATGGCATCTCTGTATGTCTGGACTTGTTGTCTGAATTGTGCGATCTGCTTCGCAACTCCTTTCACCCGAACAAGTCGGCGCGCTGCATCGAGAAAAGACACATCCTTATTGACGCCAGTGAGCAGCTCTTCGAGCTCTTCGACTGTATTTCTCCCTTCCTGCAGCGATCTTGAAAGGTTAGCCCAGTGTGTTCCAATATTTCCTGTCGCCGGCTGCTCATCTAATGGTTCGAATGTATCCTCCATGGACTGCAAGACATCTCGCAAGTCTTTCACGTCGCTCAGCATCGCGGTGACAGTCGTCCGCGCTTCGGCAGCTCCTTGGCGGAATTTCTTCAGCTCGACCGAGACCTTTAAGCATGCGCCGAGCAGCGCGACCACACTTGCTGTTATCGACAGCGGGTCCATTACTGATACTGCGGCTTGGGCCCTGGTTTACAGTATCTTTTCACAGTGAGAGTACAGTGGTCTTCATAAGAACAGCGCGAGGCTGGGTTGCGGGCTGAATGTGGCTAAGCTCAGCCACCAAAAGGAGGCGCTCATTACTGCAGCCAGGTGTGAAAGCCAAGGATTTCCGAATGTTATCTTATCTCAGACATATCGATTCTATCTCGACCCCTTCGAAGACCAGTTCAGGCTTGATTGCCTCTGCCAGATCAGCGATGTCGTACGTTGTTTCAAAATGGTAATTGACATCCCCTGACATACCAGCCCCAACTCGCTTCCAGCAGCCAACAGCATCTGGATGAGGGACGACAATCAAGAACCATACCACCCTGGATACTTCCGTCGCGTCCTTTTTGGCTCTAACTATTATTCCACTCGGGAACTTCCGCCCTGCCCCGACAATTTCTACGGCCTTGCACTGATTTATATCGGAAGCTTGGATCTCCGCATCAGCAATCATCCACCCAACTCTAGCTCCATGATCTCGGTCGCTATATTTTCGCCCACTGTGGGACTCGTTGTAGTATACATGAAAGATTTTGGCAGTGTCCCAAGATTGCACTGAAGTCATGAATGAAATGGGCCGCTCGGATTTCTGCAAGTAAACGTAGAAACATCGACATTGAAGAATGAGCTCTTGGTCAGAGGTTCTTGCTACACTCCAGTTCAGCTTGTTGCTACGCAGCAACGATTGCTGTATATTCGGCCAGTATTTGATGTAGCCTGTCATGGCCGCCCATGACCAACTTGGAGCCCCGGATTGTTGCCTTTTTCCTTCGCTTGCTCTACTGTGGTTGCGCCAGTCATTCGTCCACAGTAGACCTCTTGCCAGATCTTCTTCCCACAGACCGTACATATAGGTCAGTCCAGTAACGCTCTTGATATGTTCGGCAACACCGAGAATTGCTTGCAGCATATCTTTTGGATTCGTCAGGGTCCTTCGCGAGTATTGCTTGACAAGCTTGTACCAGAACTCGATTGCTTCCTTGGCGGACTCTGGATCGACTTTCAGGGCATCTAATACTCGCTTCAACCTATCAGGTCCAAATCGGTAGAAGTTTTCCGTGGAAGATACACTTCCAAATGAGAAGCTGCTCTCGCGCCGGTTACCTGTACGGCACTCAAAAAGGAGTTCCGATTTCGCCACATGTATTACTCGGGTGGAGAGGAGTCGCTCCTGCAGACACCAGGCTCTAGATTCCAGTATGGAGTTCTCATAAATCGAGCGAGCTGTAGGGATTTTCGCTCGCAAAAAAAGATTTCCGTGTCCTGCCAGTTCAACAGATAATGCTTCTCGCTGATGTAGAATTCCAGCGAAACTATCTTTGGAATCCAGTGCTGCAATCGTCACAAAGGCGTTTTGATAGTATTCATGCATCTTAGCACTCTCATGCTCCCAGTCTGAGAGCTGATCTTGAATTATACACAAGGAGTCGATCCAGAGGTATTGAATGCCTAGCATTCTGGTGATTTTGACGGCATCTTGGAAAGTAGCCGGTAGCCCAGAGTCCGGAATACCTGTCATGTGCTGTTCGATACGAGTGAAAGTAGTTGTGAGAGCTCTTTCAGTTCCCCAACAGTGGCTGAGAACAGTATATCTTCCAGATAAGTCCTTCGAATTTCGCAGAATGACGGAATCGCCGCTTCCATTGACGTCAAGAACACGGGTTGGAAGATTTACATGTTCATTCTGATGACATGCGACGTGATAATTTTGGCAATACAAAATCCATGGCTGTGCGACACGGGTCACTGCTTCTGTGGGGTCTTCCAATATAGGCATGCCATATACTGCACGTCTTGGATGCGCTAAGTTGTCAAAGAATATTAGTTTTGTCGGAGAGAAGACTCGAAGGATCCCTTGCCTCTGTTCTGAAACAGTTCAAAGGATAGATCTTCCTCAAGGGGCGCAGTGAGAGCTTTGCTCTGGCAACCTTGGAAATACTCCACATGAATCTTGAACTGTCGATTATGACAGCTACATCTGATTCCAACGATATCATCCCGAAGTTCCCTCAGACCTTGAACAATTAGGCAACAGAGGGGACAGCATTCTGCCGACGTGCAGAAATCTTGATAGTTTTCGTGGTGCCGCATTTCAACGTATTCTGAGGGACCTGACCCAAGAACGCAGGAAACTTCCTCGCAATAGTCGCAGAATGGCTTCGCATCATCTTTGGTCATCTTGATTATGGATGGTGATATCATTGTGTCGGAGTTTGAAGTTGAGACATAGGCTGCCATCACACAGCCACCACCATTTCCGCCAATCAGCTGATGTGTGCGTGTACGTGCAGCTGAGCCCTGTATCTATACCATACGAGCTCTATAAATTAGTGTGACGATAAAAGAAGCAGAGTTTCTTAGTTAACGAATCTGCGAAACACATTCTTTGTGCAATCAGGTAAGAATGAATCTCTTCGATTGGTAGGAATCGAGGAGGTCGTTGCGGCTTCATGCCTCGGCGTACTCGTCTTGATTCCGAACGGCTTCAATGATTGAGTATGTGCTGACGCTCATTCAGAGAGAATTTTCCAATGCAAGATTCCCAGGAAGTGCCATAAATTATCAGGAAGATTGACATGACACGAAAGTCGTCCACTCGCAAAGCGATGTCGTTCTCGTCTTGGCAAGCTCATTGCAAGCCTCTCGTCATCCATCGCCAAATGAGAGATCGAGTCTTTGAATGGTTCATGTTAGCAACAAAATATAGTCTATCTGCGAAACCTGGAGAACCTGAGACCGCCTTTTTGTTTTGGTCTTCGTGGGAACAAGCGAGTCCATTGATGAGGAGATGGATTGGATGGGTGCTGGGGACGAATACGGACAGACGAGTCAAAATTCCGCAGTTTTCATCAGTGTAACTCGTCAAAGAGACCGATATAAATAGTTGTAAGGCCTCGGGCTTTTTAGAAAGGAAAACAATACGAGCTTCTAGGAATTAATATCGCAGAACGATGCTCTTTTCGCTTGAGAATCGTTCGCCAACTTACAAGCTGTCTGCTACCCACTTACCCTGACGGTTTACAGCTTACAATCAGTCAAGTGCACTACGACGGACGCGTGGTTTCCGATTGTCTACTGGAGAGCCCCTCACTGAAACGTAAAATAAGAGGTCAATTTCAAATTTCAGAGCATCTAATTGTGCCATTGCGATGGAGATTAGTTGTGAAGCAACACGATCTTATACACTTCCCCGTTGTCCCAAGGTTTCGTCGTTAGTATCATGACGACGATATGAATCATCTCCTACGATCAGCCAACAAAAGCCTTCGCAGCCTCCAACAAGAACTCCACCGTCTCCTCAGGTTTACTCAACATCGGCGCATGTCCACTCTGCACCTCTCTCATCACCACATTCCCACCCTGCTCCCTCGCCATCCCCACCAACATCCCCTGAACCTCAAACGGCAACCCCTTATCCTCTTTCGTTCCCAAAAACCAACATTCCACATCCCTCCACCCGGCATAAACATCTTCACCCCCCTCACTCAACGCCTTCAAACTCTGCTTCGTCACATCCCCAACACACTCTTGCCCCTCCTCGACAGGCAAATCATGATAGAACAGCTCACGGATACCTTCGTCGTCGAGAGTGAACTCAGCGAAGCCGGTAGAGGAGACCTTCCAGAATGGAGGAGGAGATCCGCCGCCGCTGGTGAGGAAGTCGGTGCCTGTAACGCAGAATCCGGTTGCGATTAGGCAGAGGCCGATGACATGTCCTTGTCCTTCTCCCTTTTCAATCTCAGCTTCTCCAGTCTCGGCTTCTAAATGCGATCTTCTTTTCGTCAAGCCTCTGATGGCGCTTGCACCGGGAAGACTGCCGTACGACCATACGACGACAACGACATCTCTACCTTTGGTGGTTTCTGAAGTGATAGCGTCACGGACAACGTCAAGATCGTCCTTGAACGTGGTGTATGCATCGCCGAGCGTGGAGGGGAGGGTGGGTGTCAGAGAGTTGTAGCCGTGGTTGGTGAGGAGGGCGGTCACTTTTGACCAGCAGGTAGGTTTGTGCCATGCGCCCGGGACGAAGATGAATGTCGGTTTTTGGGAGGAGGTCGACATTGTTGCTAAGACTATGCGTGAGGTTGAAAAGCGTTGGGGAATGGTATCGCGATTCCAACTTTGATGTTGATCCGATCTTCACATGAAGTCAAGATGAGCAAATTAAATATTCTCCAAATTCTTCAATAGATATTTGAATTGCGAGTTGAATTTTGGTCAAGGAAAATGTCACAGGGAATTGGTCCCTGAAATACCGCTCCCTTCCCTCCATTTCTCACGACCTCAAGATCTCTCGCCCGAATTTCAACGGACTTATGACAAGCCTCTTTTGCTTCAGCGTCCCGTCCCTCCATCGCCCGATTGTGTTTCGCCGACCCTCGCCTAATTTCGCGAGCCCCTAAGTCTTCTGACCCTATTTTCGCAGGTCAGGGCGGAGGATTGACCGCTATGCAGCGTTACTTTTGCTAGGGCGAGGGGCTGGTGTACAGCAGCACGAATGGGGGCAATTTTAGGTATCCAGGTGCAACAGTATGCGGGGGCCGACCGGAGTGGCTTGTTTAATTGCGGAGTCATGTAGGGTATGATGATGGGCGATAGGGATTCAACGCCTCAGGCTTCATTTTAATGCATCGTAAGTCCTTCGTGATGGATGATCACAGACCTCTCTACCAACCAGGCGCCAATCCAGACCGAACGCCATTCCCTAGCCCAGCCGTCGAAAACAAATCCTTCCATGCTCTAAAACCACTTCCCCGTAATGCCACCAAGAACCATATTCCGCTTCTGTTTCGAAACATATTTGTTCACATCATCTGCCCAGCCTTGACTGTTTTCCAGCATCTTGTCTGTGCTGTCACCCATGATATTCAGTTTCTCCGTCCTCTCATTCAGCTGCCTTGTCATGTAGTCGCCCCATCCCTCCGTCGAAACTGTGCCTGGCGCTGCACGACTTGATCCTTGGCCTCCAGAGCGCGCTCTGTCTTCTGCTGCTGCGGCTGCCAGCATGCGCTTACTTGGCGGGCGGTCTGGTCCCCCGATGAGGAGATCCAGATCTGTGGGGCTCACATATTGTGTGCCTGCAATCCATTGTAGGTTGGAGATGGTCGGGCGAGGTGGAATCATAGCTTCGGGATTGAAGATCTTATCGTTGGACTTGGGAAGACCGTGACCGGTTCCCCAGACACTGAGCATGGCAATTTCTGATGGGCCTGTCCAGCCAAAGATATCACCAGACGAAGTGACAATTGAATTCGTGGTTCTTGTTTTGTCGAGCATAGTGAGAGGCGCTGACCGAATTTCTTTGAGGCCCGGCAGGGAAAATGCTCGTGTTGTGCCGTCTCCGAAAACGCCTACCAGCGCGTGGCCACGATCTTCAAATACTACGACATTGGCGGCATCACAGAAAACATCGTCGAAGGTCTTGTGTGCTCCTTTGGCTGTTGCTGGTTTGAAGATACGTGCTTCTGTTTGCGTGACTGGAGACATATTAGTAGTTGCATAACTCAACTCCAAAATTCAAACTTACCGAGTACAAGTGTGCCGTGAGTCTGTTGACCTGTTCGGAGAGCCCCGACGGTGGCTCCTGTTGCCGGGGCAGGTCTTCCAGTATCTGCTACAATTGGCGATATTGAAATGACTCTATCTGCCAAAGCAGAAACCCCTGCAAACTGAGCAGTGTATCGTCCATCTTGTTGCGGAAGGACTTTGAGAGTGATGACTTTTCCGAGGTTCGTACCGACAAAACAGGCGATGCTAGAGTAATTGTCTCCTTCGAGAGTCATGACTCCGAATTCTATAGTCACGGCCCAGTCTGGTTTGGTTGAAGTTTGACTACTGCCTTTCTTCATAAAACTGCTACGCTTGTCGGCCTTGACGAAATCAGTCATGGCAGCGCTGAAAATTACAGCAGGGCCGCGGAGATCGATTATTGATAAGAAACCACCTTCAGAACCAATAGCAACAAAGCCGACATCAGAAATCTTGACTGCAGTGATGGGACCTTTTGCCATATCGTACAACACAAACGGTTGTAGACCTTCCTTTAGCGACGACTCCGCGCGAGATGATATATCTGTAATACCGCCGGGAATTGTTTGAGTAGGATTTGGCGCATCTCGTCCAAAAAGCTTGTTGGCTCCCCATCGATAGATCACTACTTCACCAGTTGCAGTACCGACAGCCAGCTCTCCTGTACTGGCTCCCATACTCAGCGTGGTGATGTAGACGTCGTCAAAGCGGTCGAGAGCTCTTGCAATATCTACCTGCAACGTACCGCTATTTTCAATCTCATCATCATGACCAGCGTCCCATATTCTGACTGTACCATCTCCGTGTGCCATCTGGATGATGTTGCGTGCCTCATACCTTCTCAAGTTTTTGATACCTTCTGCGCCACCACGTACGAGCAATGGGCCTTGTTGACGATTCTCAACCATACCAAGCCACCTTGTACGGTCGACTGGAGTCATCGACATGGAAGTAACAAAAGGATGAACAAAAGAGACAGAAGGATGCAACTGGTTGGTAGGCGATATGGGGTATCCGCTTGGGAAAGATAATGTGATGAGCTCGCCTGAAGAGAGAAGTGCAATAACAGCGATAGGATCTTGAGCGCCAGCAAAATGCGGCGAAGTGCGGGGAATGAGACAAAAATCAACAATTTCGGCGCCTGGAGGCGTTGGAAGCAGATGTGTCTTCTTTGCTTCCAGATGTGTAGAGAGTATCTGCCATGTAGACGTTGAATACACAGGGGTAGGGCCCAATTCCAGAAACGAAAGTCCTTTCTCCGTGACAGTGTTTGGCATGCCGCCTGCGATGAGAATGCCGGTATCATCTGGGTTGGCCTTACAGCACCAAGCAATTTTGGAGAAAGGCTCCTTTATAGCAAAGGTTCCAGGTGTGTTTCCGAAGCTATTGGACTGTTGGCCGGGCTTGTCCACATGGGAGTCTGATAGCGTTCTAGCCATAACTACTCGACCGTCCTTAGGATCCCAAAAAACAAGACTCTCGTCATTGTACGCGGTTCCAACAAATGTGCCAGTCGGGTGCCAGAATACATGTACCAGCTGTGGCTTCCGTACGGTATTGTGTGACAAAGGGTCGGCATTTCCACCAGGTGCCCCCACAGGTACCTCATACTGAAAGTATTTGATCGGTTTGTTCTGCTTGAATGAGTATATCACAGCACCCTCATTGTAACCGATCAAGAGCTGGCCAATATCTCGGGGGTGTAGTTGCATAGAAACAATAGACAGCAGCCTGGATCTTGGACTTCGCTCTCTCCAGAAATTCGGTAGGCGTAGAGGGGCAAGCTTCTCCCTGTCAAGATCATATGCGATAATCTCTCCATTCTGTAGCCCAATCAATGCCCAGTCAAGCATGGGATCTGTGACCAGCGTAGTCACTATACCAGGCGGCGTATATGCTGCCAACTTCTTCTGATGTACCAAGTCCCATATTATGATTTCGTTCTTTGAGTCGAGGCTGACGAGACGGTCGGAGCAGAACTGCAGAGTCTTGACAGAGGCTCGGCGGGGTAATGTGAAGCTGACTTGTACGCGCTTCTGCCCAAAGACGTAGATTTGCCCACTTCCAAAAGTCGATTCATTCGTGCCTATCGCGAGGAGGGATTGTACGGGGTCATAGGCTAAGGATCTAGGTTGAAGGTTGGGTTAGCAGTGAGCTTCCGCGGGGTCCGTTAGGCTTCAAGCTCACCCAATCTGCGAATTAATACCATATCGCGCCTGGTCGTCTGGAGCAAACAATTCTGGTAGAATTCCAGCAGATAAATCGTTCTGAATACCAGCTTGCTTTCCACGAAGGAAGCCTGCCATATTGATGAGGTGGAGTGCAAGTGTTGTGGTCTTGTTGATTTGGTTAGGACCCTGGATGCGAACTTCGTCATCCCGCTATCACGTCGAGGGGCGATCATGTGACCGGTATTTTGCTTGGAGCTCCTGGCATTTTGTCAATTAACTCTTTGTCCTCGAATGTGCTATATCTGAGTCACTTGTCTACAGATTCTTCAAATTAGTGACAAGATTTACAGTAGCACTACTTGGATATTGTGCAAACCAAGAGGTAGATCCGTACTGACCGGATCGAGAAATCGTCGGAGCGACTTGAAACACATAGTCTGTCCCCAACAGTTTGGGCACTGAGTTCTGATCTACAAGCGGGTTGGAGAAGAAATTCCTTTGTGCCCCCCAAGAAGCTTCACGGGAGCCGCTTTCTAGTTCGATTGAAGTTCCAAGTGATTCTGGAAATGCCTGATACCTACCTAGATTATTTTCCATTTCTTTGTCTCGAAACAGGATACTTCTAGCATTCCACTACAACGAAATGTTCAATGCAGGACTTCGATTCCCAAGAATCGTCTTCTTGATAACATTTGAGGAGAAGTGATATCAAATTGTATCTTTCAAGCAAGTGATGGCAGACCAGTTGCAGGTGTCCCTCGCCAGAATCAAAACCAACAAACGATATGACCGTCTCAAGCATGACGGGAATGCAGATTCTCGTCCCGGAACTAAATATAAAATCCGTAAATATACTTCTCGTACTCTGGTGTCACTTAACGGTGAGTCGTCACAGTCTGCATCATTCCCTCCGTTCTTAAAGTGAGCCAACAAAGTCGGCACGTATTCACTTCCTACAGTAGGTACTTATCTCACGCCCTGGTATCACAAGGAACGATTTCAGAGCGGTAAAAATCAAAAATGGATTTAGAGATGTAATCACACGTGCTTAGGAGAACTATGCAGCTGAAGCCAAAAAAACAAAACGTTTTGAGTCGTACCCGGATTGAACGGGTGACCTTCTGGAGACTCAGTCAAGAACTGGAATCAGACATGATACCACTACACCAACGACTCCATATTTCATGTGAAACGATACCAGAATTCTCTTATTTGGATACAAGAAGGGCATAAAACTTTGGGAGGGAAGGTGCAGAGGAGGGTAAGCGAGACAAACAACAAAAGGCAAACGGGGCTTGCAGATTGTCTAAGTGCATGTTCTCTTCCTTATAATGCCCTCGTTTCAAATATATTGACATATATTAGATCTAGAAGTTGGAAAATGAGGTATAGTTAGAGAATAGCTTCGTCTAACTGGCTTCTGTAAACTTTCCACATCGCACTCTTTGAGGACGTCCACATGCGAGAGAACTTGTATTTGCACAGATATCTAGTGCGCGAGCTTCTCCTTCCAGACTTAAACGTTCGATTTCTGAAATTTGTTAAAATACTGTCTCCGTCCTTTATCTTCGACCATTCCCTAATTCATGGCTGTCTATGGCTTCTGCTCGAGAGTTTGGGTTGTGGCGCCCACGTGATTCGCTTCTCCAATCATGCATGTCAACAACACGCCGCGAACGACGCTCATGCTACAAGAATGTAGTCAACGCAACTTGGAAAATCATTCTATGGCCTACGAGATACATTCGGCTGCCTTGGCCATCAAGTAGGACACAACACTTTTTGGAGTGCACCATTGGAACCTATGTCCAAGTTCCACTGGGAGCTGTACATGTCGAGAAGAATAGAGGCCAACTTAGATACATTCCAACCTTTGATCAAAGCAATACTGTACGTGATCCATGTAGTTACTTGTTTAAAGCTGGCCGTATAGACCCGTTGGTGTCCACCATGGGAAAGGGAGCAGAAAGACAAAGACCACAAATTGGCCTCGACCGCATCCGGAACTTGCACGATACTTTGATCGCTCCTCATTGATGGCATAACAAAGGGCAGAGCTTACTCTAATTTTCTTAACATATTCCCTTCACTGATCAAGAAATCCCAAAGGTCACTTACTGAACAACTATATCGACAATGTAGCTCCATATCCCGCCTCTTCTCACCATGCAGCTCCAGACGTTCCCCAATTTCAAGAGACTCCCTGCAGAGATATGTGCAATGATCTGGCGAGAAGTCGCTGGCATGACTGATCCACGGCGAATCGTAGTTGTGATCCGTGCTACAAATCCTGCTTACGTGCCTCATGCAGCACGGCGGGCAGGATCTCAAGCTTCTCGTGCCTTGGGAGGACCTCATGCCCATGTTCGCTGGACATGGACTTGTTATGCTACAGAAGGCCGATAGTATGTTAGGATATCTCCACATTACAATGTTTCCTGGCCTGATGTTGTATAGCGGACCTCCCGGCTTTGTTGGGATGCTTGGTGCTAGCCGAGAGTCTCGAGGAGAATACCAGAGAATGAATCCTCAATTCCTGCGAATTGAAAACGGCCCTGTGATTCGTTTCAATGCAACGAGAGATATGATTTTCATGGATGCAACATCCCTCTTCTCATTGCACATGTATACAATCATACCCGATCACCTGCTCCCCATTCCAACATGGCCAGCGAACCTGCAAGGATTCAACACAATACAGAACCTTCAAACGAGTCTCCGCAATAACAACATCTCAGGGCTAATACCTGGGCATGGGTTCTTCGTTAACGGTGCGGTGCTGGCTGGGGCAATTGCTCCGGTCACGATATGGCGTCCGCCTCCGAATAGAATGGTTTTGGATGTTGCGAACGACTACCGCCCTCTTGGAGTCTGGCATTGGTTGAATGACGAGAGGGAGGCTATGTTAAATACTCATCATGCTGCGTCACAAGTTGTTGTTATTAATCGATATTTTGATCAGGCGGTGCCTGGTGTGGGAGGACCGGGTCTGCTAGACGAGGTTGATAGGTTCTTTCTGGAGCGGTAGACAAGGTGCAGTAGGTATCCAAGAGCTACTTGTGATGATTGGAACTAAAAGTACTGTACATGGTAGAGTATTTAACGAGTTTTGTCATCTAAATTTGCAATACCAAAGAGGATAAGAGAATGTATGGTAAGCATCGACTTTCGGATTCTGGAGACCATCTCTGCTCTGGTATGCTGTGTTAGCCGGCTACCTCCCCTGAGAGAATTGCCCACGTGCAAAAGTCACCCTATCTCTTCATGATGAGAGGTTTTTACCAAAGGAAATAATGCGGAAGGAACTCAGCTTGAGGAGGAGGGGGTAACGCAAAATACGCTAGCCAAGTGGCATAGCAAACACCTTGTACCAGCATTTAACTCTCCGTTGAGAGCTTAACGCTGCTTTGATGGAGGAAAATACTTTTACTATTTGCATCGTCCCTCTCTCTCCCTCTCTCTCTCGCTCTCGCAAGTTTTTTAAGCTTGTAATCTTTGTTCAATCTCATGTTGTAGGTGCTGAATTTGATAATTCCACTAATTATTCTTAAAACCCTGGGAACAAAGAGTCTCTGAACAAAGAGCCCCTGGACAAAGAATGCTTGCACAGAGAGCCAATAAGCGGTCTGCTTAGGGATTTAGCTCAAAATGGGTGATGTGGATGTGGGGACCATCAGCCGACCAAACCCAAATGCTAATATATTACAAAATAAGAAGATTTTCACCATCAATCACACATTCGGCACTTTGGCGGAGTGGTTAACGCGATGGCCTGCTACTTTAAGCCTTTAAAGAGCAAGACAGCCATTTCCTTCGGGAGCGAGTGTTCGAATCACTCAGGTGTCGCAATATGTTTTTGCTTTTTTGCTTGATTTTTTGCAAAATTCCTGCGTAGGACTGCTCCGCAAGTTATTTCCAAGTGTTTGGGCTCCGGTAGCCGAGCTACTCTTGGCATTATGGCTATCTTTAGATCGCAGATGTGGTGGGGTTGTGTTGTCCATGTGTGGCTGGTGGTGGGTTCCACTAGTGCATTTTTGTCTGCGTAACACTTCCAAGAATCAGGGTCAACTTTGACTTTACGTGCTTATTGCTTTTGTCAGTTGTGAAATGTCTATACTTTAGATCCCGGGTATACTCTTTCGAGTTACGGTAGTTAAGATTGTCAATATCTTTTACTTCGCCTTGGAGGGGTATGCCGACTCGGAAAAGACGGTTGCGCATAGCACTAAGTGCGCAGATCCAGAATTTCTCTCTTGTTTCTGACACTGCCCATGCTCTTCCACTGCGGTTCGTTATTGGATGCAGTGAAGAATTGAAATTGAATCGGATTTTGGATTTTGTTCCAATCTTCTGTAAATCTTATGAATGGTCCAGGTGCGTGGTGATAAAGGCGTCCCTTAATAGCGATCACGTGGCTCAATGGCAGCACGCACCATGAATCCATTCAATGAACAAGCGGATTGATTGATCGTTTACAGAGTGTACTTGTTTGGCCATTTTGTTTCATAGTCCGGACCCTGGGATTAATTACGTAGGGGGAGAGTTCAAAGTCATGATTGGAATCGTGACTTTCTAATTCATGACTTTGCTTGCATTGTTTACACACTCCAGGTCCATCCCTTCGTTTGAGGCCTTTGCTGGGTACTACTGTAAATGGAACAGCCATGACTTAAGACATTAAAACTACTGAGTAAATATATCATGCAGATGGCTGCCTCGTGCATTGGGATAGCACTCTCACCCACACGTTGACCAAGATCTTCGATATGACGAAGCAGACATTGCTGCTCGGCTGTGGATCTCTGTTTCTGGAAAAGGCGGCGAGACAGGAGAAGACTTTGCCCAGTGTGTCACCAGAGGAGAGACTGAATCGTGGTCTGGGACTAGCAATGATCCATATGTGAACACGTCTCTGTGCATTGTGGACTGGATGCGAGATAAGACTTCTATCCCAGTACCACAGAATCGAGTCCTACTCAAACATGGTGACGGGAGACCAGAGCACTACTTTAGGATGCCAACTGCGGAAGAGAGGAAAGCAGAGCATGCAGATCGGGAGAGGTTGGCGAGAGAGAAGAGGAGGCGAGATGACGGGCTGGAGAAGGGAGACACTTCTTGGGGAGAAGCTATGAAGTGTAGAAAGAGGCAAGCACTTACGACATAGCTGGAATAGGGAGAAGAAACGATGTGCTCAGTCACAGGGTTGAAGAGGCGATGGTGTTTGTGCGTCTTACCACAGCACAACTTTGTGATGCTGCAACAGTGTTGTCAAGAGAGAAGTAGCCCTTGAAAGCACGGGGGAGGAGCTGGCGAGAGCTTCAATCGGTTTGACCAAATAATACATCCATTTACAATTTGTTACTCACTACCCTCCTCCCCTCCAACCTCGCCCATTATAACTTCTCCATGATCTGCGACTCCTGCGCCAATTTCGCTAGTTTCCCAATCGGTGCAATCAGACTCATAACTTTTGTCCAGCTTGAGGAAGCTGGAAGAAATGAGGAAAGCTCTGCTGAAGGCTGCGGAAGATTTCTGTTCCCTTAGGGGAAAGTTCGTACGTAGTGAGATGACAAGGGAACAAACCATTCATCCGAAGTGACAACGGAATCGTATGTATGATAGACATGTATATTCACAACTCTTCTTCGTGACACGCTAACCTTAATCGTGGCGAGAAGACGCCATCCAAAATCCTAGTGCAGCGCAAAGATGCTGAAGACACGATTTTCGTCCAGCGCATCCCAGTCCTTCAGCTTGAAGCTCTCTTCATCCAATTCCTTGTCGTCAAAGTCATCCCATCTAGAATTATTCTCGACGAAGCAGCTTCCAACCAGAGAAAAGTGCTCGACCCTGGTTGAGTTTGGTCTTGACAAGAAATAGCCTGCAGTATGTGTGGTACAGTCTTCTCCATTTCTCTCCTCGGTTGATCCAAAGAATTCTGGTCGCGAATGGCTAGAGTCTTCCGATCCGTCAGTTTCTTCATCTTGCCTCTTTTCTTCGTCATTCTTTCTCCCCTTACGGAAGAATGAAAGCAGCATTGCTAAAGGTACAGTAAAACTTATTGAAACTTAGACTGCCATCTGAGACTCAGTAATCCTGGCACCAGCACGCCAAGCACTTGCTATGACGCCTCAATGGAAGAATAAGCATCCCCAGAGGACCCGGAATTGACGTAGTGGGTATTTATTAGATCTAAGGAGTTACACATTTCCCTCCCTGCCCACACTCCCCCTCTTCCTCCTCTTCACCAACCTCTCCCACCACGACCTCCTGTCACTCCCGCTCTCCCTTAACGGCGGCCTCTCCACTCTCCCCATCGGCGCAATCGGACTCATAACATGCGTAACGCTCTTCGACTGCGGATCCGCCGATTTCTGCGACGCATCTCCACTACTAATCTCCTCGCTCGAGACCTCGATTTGCGGGGGCGTGTTAGTGGGATTTGTAGTGCTCTGCTCTTTCGGGTCCCTCTGGTCTTTGATGCTGAAGCTGTTAAGGGAGGAGGTTGAGCGTCTGCGCTTGTCGTTGATTTGGGCTTTGCGGATGTTGATTGCTTGGGTTGCTTCGGTTGCGGAGAAGGTGCGCTTTTTGCGGAAGTCGCCTGTTCATTTGGGTTAGTATAATTGCACCTGACTAAATTGAGTATGAGAAAGAATGTTCTTACCAGGGTTATTCCCAATGTCTGGCTTAGGCGTTTCCTCTAACAGAAGCTCTGGATTGCGGAATATCCAAGCTAACGTGATGTGATACTTGGACCGCCAGAATTCCATGCCCGAAGTTGTGTTGAGTGAGCCAATGAGCAGGAAGAATGGAACGCAGACGGCGACCATGGTTATGGTGAAGTCTTTGAAGCCTTCGGACGGCATGTTTGACATGCCGAAGACGGAGGTGACGAATGTGAGAGGAAGGAAGAAGATTGAGACCTGTAATGGGTAAGAATTGAGGGTTATAGGTACGTAAGGATATTACCAGTGTGAGAAGCTTGATGTTATGGCCTTGAAGAATGGTCACGCCTGACAACTCGACACTCTTTCTGCTTTCTAATACTGAAGTGCCCGAGAAAAGCTGGTCTCGCAAAGTCCTGATCTCCTTCCTCCGATCATCATTTTCCTCGAACAGTTTGGCCAATGACCTGATTTCCTTTTCGAACTCTGGCTTGAGATTTGCCATCTTCTTCAGATAATAGCTATTTCGATGGGAAGCTTGATCGATCATCGGCCACATGCTTTTGTGCTTTCCTTCCCAGACATCATCAGTGAACGTATCTTCATATGCGTCCATGATAGCTTTGATGCTGTCGTTCATTAACCCGAGTGTTTGGAACGCCCAGAAATATCGTCTCGAATATGTGAACTCTGCGTCCTCGAATAGTAGCTTGTCTCTCAAGTCCCCGTTAAACATGAAATCGGCCTGTCAAGTTAGCCTTCGTTTCAATCTCATAACACAGTTTGGCTGCTTTTCGGTAGTTCTCATGGGCCTGGAGATTTTGTATCACATAATGGTCGGATGTTCTTACCGGCGGTATCACAAGATTTGTGATTTTCTTCTGGATATCCCTAAAACGCTTTTGGGCATCCCTGAATTCGGCAAGTAATGTATGGAGAAAAGCCTCGGGACCATTCACATAGTGTTTTGTGGAATCATGACTGTCCATACTATGCTTGTGGTCCGGATAACACTGGATATTCAAGACCTGCCACGGCGCCCACGGATCGTACACAAACCCATGCTGGGTTTTTGCCTTCCGAGCTGGATTTCTCAACTTCCTGATAGGGTTTCCTCCTAGTGACAACGCAACGACAGAACTGCATCGAGATATTGGAATATGTCCTTCGCCCTTCCTCTTTATCTTCTCGGCCGAATCCGCTCGTTGCCATGGCATTGGTTGGACCTCCTCCCCAACAATTGTGAAATAATCGAATTCGAATACAAATGTTCGCTGTCGCCGATGGTCGGGTGAAAAGGCTCGGCCCTGAATGTGCGCCTAAAGTTGTTAGTTCACAGCCATGAAATAAAGTCTGGCAGTAACTACGGTTGTCTTGTTCTCTTCTACGAGGTACTCAAAGAGCTCGTCCACGTCAAAGTCTTTATTGTTGGCGAGATGTAGAGCGCCTAGCATAACCGGAGAAGGCTCTCGAACAATCGTAATTCGGCCGACGGCAGGTCTTTGAGAATCGGGATCCGCATTCAAGTCCTACATCTGGTCAGCTCAGCCTCCTCTTCCACGCGAATCGTCCTACCTGAATAGCCTGCCATACAGCAGAATCAATTGAGGTCGTTCCATCCTTCACAACCTCTCGCCGTGATAGTGGAGCCCCGTCAGTCGAAACATCAAATACCGAATAGTGCGAAAGATGCCACCTCTCGTCCTCCGGATATTCTGGGAAAAGCGAAGGGTATAAGAGCCGTTTATTGTGAACCACCGTATCTAGCAGAATATCACCATGATCTCTGAAAGTATATGTCTTCAAATGGCTTCGCAGATCTTCGTAATCGTACTTGTACGACGGTAATGGCGTTTGGACGTAGAGCTCGTCGTCATTGTCACTATCGTCGCTGTCCCCAGTCAACAGACTGCTGTGAACCGTAATTGGCCTCTCTCCATCTAGTTCTGTGAATGACCGTCTGTGTCGTTTCGTGACCGCAACTGAAAGCCCAGGCGATGTAGGAGTCTGGATTGCGGGTGGGAATGGTGATACTGGTCTGGGGAAAGTCGATGCTCGAGTTAGCATCACATTGGAAGGTGATGCGTGGGAATTTGCCGTCTCTTGGGACGTGGGTTCTGGGGAAGTAAGGATCTGGTGTTGTCCAGCTGCTGCTGTCTTGGCCAGAGCCTCGTGAACCTGTCGAAAAGTGGTCAGGTAAGCTTGATGCTGCTCGTCAAGCCTTTTGAGCAGCTCTTCTGTAGTTAGTACACCCGTCATGTTTGCTTGTGTCAAGGTACACAGAAAGATAGGACGGTATGACAACGGAGAGAATCCATGGAGAAGATTGGAAAGCAAAGAGTGGGCGAAATGGCGGAAAATCTGTGGATGTAGTGTTCAAGCTTGGCAGAGCCTCAAGCCTTGCTCTGCTATTCTGCAAGTCGCTGCAGTGTGACCTAAACATTGTATGCAGTGTCAATCACCTTGCGTGCTCAACTTACCGTGAGTGGTTGATCTTCCTGCCCTGGTTTTGCAGGTGTCATGCATGGAGATGTTTCCCCTCTGCGCCTCATTTTGGCCCCTCAAGCGGCTGCCTGGTCGGGCCATAGCGGATGCAAAACAGTATCAATTGAGCGCCGGGCCGCCCAACCTCGGGGGCACCAAGCCTTGGACAATTGGTCTTGAGACCTGCCAGAGCTCTTGGCCATAGGCTTCATCGTAGAGTCTATCATATGGGACCAATCCGTGATGAACGTGTGGTCGTGGTGGCGGTCCTTTCGCTGCAAGTCGGTGAGGAACGGATGAAGCTGACGCCAAGTGCTGCACTGGAGATCCACCTCCGCAATTTAGACAGACGAGGCACGTGACTACAACTAGACACTTTTGCACTTCACTTGAGGATTCTTCTCACTTCTTTTCAAGGACTGGAGAACAGGTATGAAAGGTTCCATTGCTTGGAACCAAGAGACTCCCAGCTTTGCTTCGGATTAATTCGAATCAGAACTCTTTCCCTGGTCCATCATCAACCTGGCTGCTTTCTTCAGGTCTTCGACCCCCTTCAAGACATTCTTTTGTTTCCCCTCATACTTATACTTCACCATCCACTCCTCAAGGCTCTTGACACGAGTAGGATGAATACGATCAAGAAGTTCCAAATCTCTTTTCTGGCAGATGCCCTCGCCCCAGTATCTCCACCAAGGCCCGAAGTTCTCGCGCCATGTCATGCTTGCCTCGTCCCTGTGAGCGTTTGGTCCAGCAACAAAGTTTGCTGGAGCGTTGGGATACGGCTCAGCAGCGTTGAGCCAGTCCTCAATGGGAATGTACTGATGTACTCCCTTCTTTCCGGTCACCCTGGTGAAAGTGGCGGCTATCTCCTCGAAGGTAACTTCATCTGTTGCGACTCTGAGATCCATTCCAGCGGACTCCGAGATATTGTCAAAGAGCCAGAGTGAATATGGACCAAGATCTTCTAGATTGATGAGAGGTAACTTGCCAGACTCTGAGGCGGCAGATTCGCTCATTAGTGGTTGCTCGGATATGGTATGAAAATTCAGGATGGTTTGGGAGACTTACTTGCTGGATTGGCCCAAACAAATGATCCATCAGGCTGTTCTTGAGGCACGAAATGACCATCGAGAAGCATGTCCATGTAGGGGCCAGTCGTCAGGACAGAGCTTTTCATAGCCCCTGTCTGTCCTTGAGCGAGAATGAAATCCGCAACTCTACCCTTTGCATCATTGTGGCCCCAATGGTAGTCTTCATTCCAGCTTGCGTCCTTCAGCGCGTAATCTGTAGAGGCATAGACGTAATGCTGCACCCCTTCATGTCTCGCAATTTCATAGGCCCGACACCCGTAAAACAACTCATTCTTTTCTCCGAGCGTGAACCCGTCTGTGTTAACCCATGCTCCATAGACGCCGCGAAAAGCTCGGTGCAGATCCTTTTGATTGTCCTGTGTTCCTTGGATCAGGGTCACGTTTGGGAGTTGGGCGATTTCCTGTGCGCGGACTGAGTTGACATCGCGCGTCAGGACCCTGACGGCAAATCGCTTGCTTGAAGAAAGAGCTGCGGAAGAATGTCAGACGTGGTGATGCAGACTGAGTTGGGAAGTAGTTGTTCAACACGCACATTTGACAACGGGCAGTCCTTGGGCACCTGTGCCACCAATCACTAGGATTTCCTTCATGTTGTCCTTCTTTCGGTTTGTCCACCTCGCTCTATGCCCAAATGCTGAAGTCCTGATTACTGGAGAGCATATTCAAGTTCATCTCTCCCTTATATACTAAAGAGATGTCTTCATCTCCCTGACTTGACTCGCGCGTACCCCGCAAAGTCCTCGCGAGGCTCTGGAGCTTCTGCGCTTCGCAAATTGAGTCTATCCGATTGTGCGCATGCTTGATAATCAAATTGATTGGAGACATGTTCGACTTCAAGAAAGGAGCTTTGAACCATCCCTATTGTCTCCATAGTATGCGAGTAGTCAAGCCAAGTCGAATACTTGATCAGTAATCTTGCGATCAAGCATCGCTTGGCTATCAGGCTATTTTAGCATCTTGGACTCGGTATGGGGAACTTAAATGTGCGCGAATGGAATGATCTCATGATTGACCACCTCGGCAGTTCATCATTAGCGTCGGCGAATGTTGTCAGTAGATATGAGTACTTGGAAACATGTCATCGAGGCGAGTGAAAGGGGTTCGTCGCTGCCTCGCTTGTGGGGTTTTTTCCTTGTTTACTTTTACGATCGCTTCCCCGCAATCTGATCTGCATTCTCCTTGCGACTCATCTCACTTCTCAACTTGCTGTAAACAGTCTTTCTGGGTTCTAATGATCAGAATGATCAAATGCGTTGATGTGTCAATTTTTGGGCATGCTCTCGTATGCTCTGTCTTGCCCTGTTATGATTTCCCCATGTGTACCTAGGTAACATATGAGCGCGGAAGCAACCGAGCTGAGGTGGGCGGCTCTTACCTCAGTGATTAGAGTCATGATTTTCTCGCAAATGTCTCTATTCTTTTGGTAGATTTCTTCTCCAGCTTCTGCCGTTCATCAGTACTCAATCATTAGTCCGCAACATCATTCTCAGCACAAATCATGGCGCTATCGGTATCGGATTTCCCACAGAGTTTCGGCCGAAGCACCTTCTCGAGAGCTCGTGGAAAAGCTTCCAGATGTTGGTACATATCTGGTCACAAAGAATAACCCTCCACGGAAGTTCAGTTCGTCTCCGTACGTGAGTTCGTCGAAGCTGACTTGATGACCAGGTAAAGGTGTTGGGTTCGATTACGTACGATGCGCCGCCCTCCACAACTACATCTTGAAGTACGTCGAATAAAGAATTGGTTCGCGCTTGCCATCAGGCCCAGTATATCCTAGTACATGGTATAGCAGTTTACTACCCTCGGAACAACCGGCTATCGACCGGCAAATGAAGCCCGAAATCGTCCACTTTTTAAGGCCGCACTCCATCATCGTCAGCTGAAGTTCTTCCACGGGATTGTAGGAGTGAGAAAGAGTGTGAACATGATCGCAAGCCTTGGTATTTATCGAGCTGGGACCTTCACACTCTACTGTGCAGACACAGGTCAGCATATTCCTCCTCTGTCCGATATCACCGTCGCATTTCCCAATAGTCCTGAGCTGACTGTGAATAATCGATCATAGCCGATGGCGACCATTCCCACGTCGGAAAGATCTTGTCTGATCAGGAAAAATTCAAAGCTTTGGTCATACCAGAGGATGCGAATGGTACAGACGTAAAGAAAGCACAACGACGATGGCGCCCCTTGGAAGTCATCCTAAGTTCTTAGATCGAAATGATACACGTCAGCAAAATGGAAGTGAGTGCTCCAATTCTTCCTCCTCTTCTTGTTATGATGTTTCTCATTGGCTCCAAGCTCTGATGTCGGTCTCAAGACGTCAGTAATCGACGCTCTTACTAATTTTTACAGTCTGATTATCATCCGGATGGTGTGATAGCTTGGAAGCAAAAACCTTGAATCGGTGGTAGAATTATAGCTTCGGATCCCGACAAGTAGACGAAGCAGCGGAAGCATTCGCCCGTCTACTCATTCAGATGCACAGCAGAATGATCTCAAACACTGGCGTCCCTGCTCAGTCAGGCGGTGCTGCAGGTCTACTGTTCGATATGCATACTCTCAAAGCAGCGAGCATTCCGTGGAACTGCTTCGCAAAAGAATTCCTCCTGAAGATCTGTACTCCGCCAGGGGGATTACTTTACATCGCACCAGGTATTAGGGTGCGCTCCATACAGACCTTAGACAATTCCAGCATTATCTGTTGAGCCCGACATACACCATGGACATCCCTTCCGTCATGCTGTTTCCAGCCGATCAAATCACGAAAATATCCCAGCCTACCGAAGAGGGGAGCTAGGATACAGACAACGCGCTTGGCAATGCGGAATCAGATTCTGGAGAGCCAAACTCCACACTTTTGACAGGAAATCCCATGCCAGCTGGTGTATATTCGGCGGCTGCCAAATTCAGCAGAGATGATGCCGGAGAGGGCTTCAAGTTCGTCCTGCCGTTCCCGCTCTCAGGCCAACGCCTTCTCAAGACTGATGGTACTCCGGTCAAAGAGAGTCTTGTAGACTTGTACCAGCATGGATTCAAGGCATGCGGGGGGGACAAGGATCGTCCGCAGAGGCTTGTCAGCTTACTGGAGCATTGGACGATGATGGTGAGGGAAGGTCATTGGAGCGTGGATGAACACGGTGTCGCTGGCGGAATCGATGTGTTTAGGCAGGCCGAGGACCCTCGGTTTTCGCATTTGTATCGAATTGATGCACAATGGTAGTTCGCGGTCATCGAAGGTCAGGCACGGGATGCTTTGTTCTAGGGGTTCAAATTGAAAGCTTTCCAGGGTGAACGGCGTCACCGTAGGAGCCAGGTGAGCTCTGGGCGGCGATTCATGTCCTGTATTCCTAGCGTAACATTCTTCGATTTTAGATCTCGATATTCTTGAGACCGCTTCGACGAATTGATATCCAACATTCCAATCTGAAAAGCACTAGCTGCTCAAAATCACGCAAATCCATCAATACTCAAAAACGCTCCCAGATCCCTATCTCCCATCCCTCTTCTCAGTCCTATCTCCTCACATCCAAGTCCTTCCCCCATCTCAGCCGGTGAGAGCACAGGCACAGGCACCACCCCTCCCTCC